>JAKCPI010005794.1:0-115032 GCA_023213315.1 Euborellia annulipes
AATACGTAACTGAACGAAGTACAACGCACAAGCAAGTTACGTATTATTGTCAAAGAACTATAGAATATCATAAATATATGTTTTTTTGCCTTCAGGGGTATCTAAAATTGTATTAGGTTTAACCGATGGTACTATTGAATTTATTTTAATTAAAATAAAAAATTTTCTGATGAAATTCCAACCTATTCAGGGTGAGAGAGAGAGAGAGAGGGAGGGAGAGATTAATTAAAATTATATCGTCTTGTCTACTAATAGTGAACATGTTCCTTCCCCCACCCCCATCTTATTCTTGGTTCATTTTACTCGTCTCTCTCTCTTATATAATGCATGTAAGATCGACCGTCGTCTTATATTGAATACTCAATTCACAGAGAGAGAGAATCTTAATATGTATTTGTGAGCGGCGGGAAAAGAGTGGGGGGCATTAATTGCAAATACCGTCGCGTGTGTTCCGGTTTATTGGAACGTCATCATCATAAAAATATAACACGTATATTTTTTTTTGTTTCAATGTGGAGATGAGAAGGGTGATTTTCATCTCAATATCTGGACCAATTGGCAGCTTCCTTTCTTAATCCACCCTTCTTCCTTCATTTCATTTAAGGAGTGAGTAGGAGGAGGTTATTATTTAATATTCGTCGCCTTCTTCTTCTTCTCCTCCTCCTTTTTGGACTTCATTCATTCATTTAAATTCTTCGCCTTAACTTTCTCTGCTTCTCTTCGTTCGTTCGTTGATAGCAACTTATTAAGATGTGTCGGCTCAACGAGAGGAAAGTAAAATTTAATTAATTATTTATAAAGAATATTCCTAACAAAAAAAAAGAGATAATCTATAAAATGAAAAAAAAAAAAAAAAAAATGCTTTCGAAGATAAAAGTAATCAATTAGAGTTTATGGAGCATAGTGGTAGAGTATTCGCCTCTTGTGCTAGAGGTCAAGCGTTGGCATTCCCTCTCATGCGACAATTTATTTCAAATTAATTGGCTACCAAAATTTTTTTTTTTTTTTTAAACATTCACACTTTTTTCTCATTCACACTCAAACTCACACACACATTCACACTGTCTTTTCGGCAACTCAGGCCATATAAGACATTTATGATATCCGTTATTGTTTTAATATACATATATGGGGTCCAGGCATTTTTATTTAAGCCATTTGGTATCCAATTGTCTTAAATAAAATCATCGGACTGCCTGGGGTCCGAACCCGCGACGTTTGGTATACGAGGTTAGCACGCTAACCTCTACACCAAGCCCCGAGGGCTACCAAAAAAATTAAAATAATAAATAGAGACGGCGCCTAAATGGCCTCCGATGCCGAAAAAGACTTTAAATAAATAAAAAAGAAACATTTTGTCTGTCTGTCGTTCGCTTCAGGGATATATTATTAGAATTTTTTTTTTAATTTTCTGTTAATCATCCTGGAGCCATTTTGACTTGATGTTGTGTAGATAGAAAATTATTATAGACGACTTTCGGGGGCCGTTAAACCCTCTTGCTCTTCAGGGACCTCCAAGTTCAGCCTTGTTTAATTAACTCTATGACTGTTACACTTCGCCTAGGCCAAGGATCACACCTAAATATGAATTATGCCCCCCCCTGTTGCCGAATGTCAATATTAATAATCTAAAAGTCAAGGGGTTCGGACCCAAGCAGTCCGTCGATAAATTTATTAAAATCGTTTGGATACCAAATGGTATAAATAATTTTTGGAGAGAAGTTTGGTTTTGTAAAAATTGATGTGAGATTTTGACGGATATACCTTTTGAGGTCCCCTGACAAAAAGTGGTTTTCGCGACATGGTCTGTCGTGTGTGTGTGTTGTGTGTGTGTCTGTGTGTCTGTGAACAAAATATCTCAAGAACGAAAAGAGCTAGAAGTTGAAATTTTATATTTAAGTTAGGCACCCCATGGGACGTGACACGAAGCTTTTGAACAAAATCGACCAAAAAGTACTAGTACTTACTGATTCACTTTTCAGTTTTTTTCGATTTTCTCAAAATTTGCTCCAAGTTTTAAAAATTCAAAAATCAATTATTTTTTAGATTCTATATAAAATGTATATTCTTTGTGATTGAAATCTTCGAAGACCACTTACTCTTGTACTCCATAGAAAAGATAGGAGAAATGGTTGCCATGGTATCAAAATATAAATATTTTCCCATTCTTATAAATTGAACATCTTGAAAATCGAATGTACCCTACTGTCGGAAACTAAATACATGTCGACACAAAAAATCTGGTGTGACAGCACAGAACACAACTTTCGATTACCGAAGGAAGAGAAAGTTGTGTGCTTGCGCCAGTCACACCAGATTTTTTTTTTTAAGTTTTTTTGGCATCTTAGACCATATATATTATACGATTACGATATATACCTATATATTGGGGTCCTGGCATATTTAGGAAAATTTCTAAAGTTTGGTATCCAAATAATTTAAATTAATTCATCGAACTGCCTGGGATCCGAACCCGCGCCCCTTAGCTTTTAGATTATCATTATTGACGTTTATCAACAATTCTAACCCCTAGACCGGGCTCTCGGGGCTTGGTGTAGAGGTTAGCCTGCTAACCTCGTATACCAAAAGTCGCGGGTTCGGACCCCAGGCAGTCCGATGATTTTATTTAAGCCTTTTGGATACCAAATGGCTTAAATAAGAATGCCTGGACCTCCAATATATGTATTAGGGTGGTCCAAGTTTATTGATGGCCAAAAATAAAAATCCGAAATCAAAAAACACTACCCTCAGTAATTTTTTGAAGAGCATTATTAAATTTACTAAAAAAAAAGTCCTTTAACATTTTTTAGTAAAACCAACGGTTTTCATGGTATGGGCAAAAAATCGAATATGGTTAAGAGACATCATATTGATTTTCAAATAACACTAATAGGGGTAATGCAATTTTTTTTTCGAGTTCCGAAATAATTTCATCAGATTCTTAAGTAAAATGACCTCCTGAATCCAAATATGACCTCCGTTTTCCCCCACCCCGTACACATTTGAGCGTTGTTTGAAAAAAATTCCATCTCTTTTCTAACAATGATCTACCTAGTTAACAGAGGTTCATAATCTTTAAAAAATTTCCTCCATCTTGAATTCGTCTTTGAAGTTATTATTTCCTATCATTAAATTGCCGACCCCTGTTCTTATTATCAAGTCAAGAGCTGTTATTTCCTGGTTAAATATAAATGATTATTTAAGACGGGAAATTTATCTTTCCATATAGCCTCTATATATATTTATTCTCTTAAAAAAAAAAATAATAATAAATAAAGTAATTTTATGATTTTAATTTTCTCTCGCTCGTTTTAATATAAAATTCTTTTCTTATATTATACTCTCAAGAATATTACGTTTTTAATTTGAAAAATTCTATTATATGTTGATACTTAAACTCTTGGTTCAATTACACAGACACACAAACGTGAACAGCGAATAATCTTGGTTATATTAAAGTGTTATTACCAGCCTTTAGATATATATATATCGAGGGTGTGTCGTTTTATGAGACGACTAATGAAACTCTTTCTCTCTCTCTCTCTCTCACTCGATCAGTCAATGAATATCAACACCCTTCCCATTCCCTTTTTTCCAAAAGGGGGTTTATTAACCCCACGCCTTGGAAATTAATTAAATTAGAATGGATTTGATATCTCTCGTTGCTGCTGCTTCTGCTTTTTAGGCACAATACTCTCTCTCTCTCTCTCTCTCTCACTCCCTGCTCTATTGTTCCCCCACCCGAATTGAAAACTTGATTAAAACTTCAAAATTACCTTAACTATTTGACGCCCTGGTTTGTTAAATTCTTCTTAAATCGAATCGATATTTTATAATTCCATGATGATAACAATAGATACAATTGAATATTGAAAATTCCTCATTTAATTGAATCATCGACACATTCCAACGAGAGAGGGGATGGCTGTTAAATATAATTATTACGAAATAATTTGTCTTAATAAAAAAGGAGAATCTCACCCTCTGATTCGGTTTCAAATTTTTTTTTTTTTTTTTTTTTTGATCCACCGTCAATATTTGCGACTATGTATGGGCTAGTTTTGGTAAAAAATAATTTTTTTTTTGCCTGCCTGAAAATAAATAATTTTTCTAATCTAGCTACGTCTCGTGCTCTAAAGTCCCGGGTTCGAAAAGCGAAAAAAAAATTATTTCGATTGAATTGTCTACCAATCAAGAGGGGGTGGGATCTAAATAGCCTTAGATGCCGAAAAACCCCTAAAACAAATTATAAAAAAAAATAAAAAATAAAACCCAATACACTTTGATGTTGTTCTCAAACTCATATTGATTAAATAATATTTTTATATAGGCCCTAATTCATATTCTATTAGCTATTAAATATTATTTGTTAAAAAACTAAAAAAGAATATCAGTAAAGTACTAGTGTTCTTTAGCCGATTTTATTGAAATTCTATGTGACTCGTGCGGAATTCCTACTTACCTTGAAGTTTAAAATTTGAGTATCAAGAGATTTTTCGTTTTTGCGTTATTTTGTTAACCAAAATTTCACTTGAAATTCCTTAAATTTATTGTGAAAAAATCCTACGTTCAAGCTAATAAGGAAATCCTCTCTTTTAATGGCAATTTTAAGAAAAACAATAAAACAGGCATTTAGAGCAATAAAATCACTTACTTGGAAATTTAGATAAATATTTTGATATTTTAACAGGAATTGATCTTCTAGAAATTTAAGATTTTTTATCAATAAATTTAATGAATTTCAAGTGAAATACCAAAAATGTGGGTTAAGGGAATTACTCAAAAACGAAAAAACTCTCGATACCCAAATTTTATACTTAAGCTAAGAATCCATTTCGTCGGAGTCTCATGTAATTTCAATAAAATCAGCTAAAGAATATTAGTATTTTTCTCTTCTAGATTTTTTCGATTTTCTAACATACTATACAGTATTTCTGAAGATGACAGACTGAGTGTCGAAATAAGTATCAAGTATTAATACCAATAAATTTAAAGTTTTTAAAAATAATTTTACCTAATTAAAATAGTTCAATTAGATCAGCGGTTACCAGGCTAAATTTAGCCTAAATATTACATCACTGATTGCCATAGATACTATATACTTTTACACTCCTGGGAGGAGGTTTGGGGTCAAATTCTGGATGTGTCACTAGCTTAGGAAGAGCAAAAAATTCGTTGCCTTTGTTTTTAATTAATTATTAATTCAGAATTTTATTAACTTGTTTGGTATTTATTTAAATGCCGGTAGCAACAAAGTTTAATAATAAAATGTTTCTTAGTTAGAAAATAATAAGAAAAGGACGAGGGAGGAGGACAATGCCCTTATGTGATAATAATAGAGATCTCTCTCTCATCTCTTCTTTCATTTATTACCCCCGAAGGGCATGCATGCCCTTGCCATATTTCAAAGGAATAAATTAGCAGTGGAAGAAAAAGAGTTTCGAATTTTAATCCTCTATTGATTCGCTAATCCTTATATTTGTCAGAGTGATAATAGAATTACTTTTTTTTGGGGAGCCTAGAGGGCAGGATTATTTATTGCAAGAGCGGAGGGTGTAACATGAAACAGGAGTAACCTTTCTGCTTGGGCTGTCAACTGTCGAAATATTTCTTTTTTTTTTTGCTACACTTAAAAGAAGAATGAATTTGAATCCATGCTCTTTTTAAGTGGGTCATTTTGATGAGAGACCGGAAGACATTTCAAAGCTTCTCGTCTCTTTTAGCCTATATTGTTACACATTTTACTCATGTCTTAAAGGTATGAGATCTTAAAAGAAAAAGATATCTAAAGTCTGTGAGCAAATATCAATTTCCAAGGTGGAAAACGATAATGTCACTTATTTAAAACAAATTTCCAATGAAAAACTTTCATTAGAAGTAGGCTACTTAATGCAAGGGCGGATCCAGAGGTGTTTCTCGGGGGAGGGGGGGGGTAATTTCAAAAATATTTCTGCGAAAAAATTTTTTTTTCACGAAAGCAAAGTTTTCCGGACACAAAAATATTTTTTCATGTCCGCCCGCTGAACATTCTCTCTTTTTGCGGAACCAAAAATTTTTTCCCCGTCCGTAAAAATATTTTACTTTTTAGAGACGCAAAATTTTTAAAAATTTGATTTGTATTTAATACAAATCGAATTTTTAAATATTAATTTTTAAAATTTGTAATAATAAATAAATAAATTTAAAAAAAAAAGTATTTTTTTCAAATCTCGGGGGGGGGGTGATTACCCCCTTTACTTCCCCCCCCTTGTATCCGCCCTTGACTTAATGACATATGTCATATATTTTTTATAGTTTTTTCTAAATATTTTTTCTATAGGCCTATTATAAAATCCTTTGATATAGGAATTTAAATTATAGCCTACACTATAGTGTATAACCTATAGGTTAAATGTTTCAAATTGTTTTATTATACTTTCTTAATACGTATTTGACACTAGATGTGTCATCTTCAGAAGTTTAAATAAATTCCATATATTACTATGTTTCAATTAGTGCCTACGGGTGCCAGTATCAATTTAATAAAACCCTCTGAGTTTCTTCATTCTTCCTAGCATAGAAGAGGTGGATAAAAGAAACTGAGTGGAACCAGAAAAAAGAATTAGTGAGAAATGAACGCAGGAGGAGGAGTTAGAGATAGGAAATAATTCAACTTCACGGGGTGCCAGTAGATGGCTACGGCCGGTTGGGTTTAAGGTGTGTGTCTTCGTACACCTTCGGAAATTGGATTGAATACAGTTTTATTCATTTTGGTTTTATACATTGTATACGTGAATACTGTACATCAACTTTTTTTTAGGTTAACTTTTCAAAACCTTTACCACGGATAAATAAATGGGGATCCCGGTAGGAATTTCAAATAATAGACCTAATAATAATAAGTTGAAGGAAAGTTCTAAATTACGTGCTTCGTCAGAAGAAAAACTCAAAATTTTATAACATTCACAATAGATACTTATTTTTTTACCATATTTAAATTTGTACTTTTGTCTAAACTTCTATTTAATTAAGTCGTTACCTCCTGAGGGTGTTATGCATTTAAAAAAAAATCTGGTGTGACTGGGACACAGCACACAACTTTCTCTTACCTTCGGTAATTGAGTTCTGTGCTTCTTTGGCTATATTCTTACTCTCTGAAATATGATTATTTCAATAGGTTTATAGGGGGGCTGCTAAATATAGTATTAAAATAAAAATGAAGGGGCGCACATGAGAAAATAAAGCAGATGATACATTCAAAGAATATCAAATGATGATTATTGTATTATTTTGTATTAACATTCTAATCTAAAACTCTTTATGAAAAATAAATTACTATTATCAACGTGAATGTTATTTGAAAAGCAACGTATGTTGTTAGATTGAAACATAAAAATGAAGGGATTTGCTATTTATTATTATTCTTGTTACTTGTATTACAAGTAATCATTTAAAGGGGCGGTTAAAATACCACGTGTCAAAAGGGGTGTGCTCTAATGCCTTTTGAACTGCACTTCCGGTGTCACGCGAACGCCCAAGGGCTTAAAAATTCCCATATAACTAGCAGGACTGATTCTTTATTGAATAATCTTGTATCAAAATATAGAGCCAGGAACATTTGGTTTTACAAACAAACTAAAAACTTATTTCTTTTTGGAAATTTAGAAACCTTCTAAATTAAAATATAATTAATTATTTGCTATTGATTGGTTATTAGCAAAGACCGGACAAAAAGCATAAAAATCTTGAATAAAAAGTTGTTCAATAAGCATAAAATTAAAAAAAAAGCATCTCATAAGCAACTTCTACTCATAGGTAAAGGGGGTAATTACCCCCCCCCCCCCCAAGATTTGAGAAAAATATTTTTCTTGCAAATTTGTAATATAAAATTTTAAAATTAAATACTTAAAAATTTGATTCTGGTAAACAAGTACAGAATGCAACTTTAAATTACCGAAAGTAAAAGAAAATCGTGTGCTGTGCTGCCAGTCACACCAGATTACACCCCCCCCCACGAGGGGGGCGGACCCGAGCCAGAGTAGGGAGGTCCAGGGGGCAAAGCCCGCCAAAGGCGGCATTTACGCAATTGCCTAAAGATTTGCTTTATATGAACGTTTGAATTATTTTTAAATATTCGTAAAAGTACAAATAAGCACAAAAGGAAAAAATAGTATGAAAACTCAAAAAAGCATAAAAAAGGCAATCTCACTGCACTTAGTTTTGAGTAATTAGTGTAAAAAATTAAATATTTAATAGTTGCTTATAAAATTCAGCAATAAGCAATTTGCTTAAAATCCGGTCTTTAGATGTTATTAGCCTAATACAGTTAAAAAAAAAACTGTTTTTATAATAATTTCACTCTCGGCTGTTGAGCTATTTAGAGTTATTAGTTATTTAAATTTTTCGATTGTTTTTAGATGGCCTTATAATAAAATTTTTTTTTTTAATCTTAAAAAAACCTTCACTCTTTTTTTTTTTCCCCCCCCCCCCCCCCCCCCCCCTCCCCCTTTTTTTTTCCCTCCCCCCGCCTAAGTATATTTTTTTTTTTTTTTTTTTTTATTAATAAATATTTGGGGGGGGGGGGGTTTTTTTTTTTTTTTTTGGTGGCTTGTTGGCTTTAATATCATCTCTCGGCCGGGGGGGGGGGCGGGGGCGGGGGGGGGGGGGGGGGGGGGGGGGGCGCGCCCCCCCCCGCCCCCCGGGGTATAATAAAATTAAAATAAAAAAAAAAAAAAAAATTTAAATTTTTCATTTATTAAATTTTATTAATTCATATTAATTAATTTTATTACACTGACCTACTTTTCTGGGGTTCTTATGACCTAAAACGTAAAGATATATAAAAAAAATTGGGGAGGGGGGTAGGAAAGGTAAAAAATGTTTATTGAAATTAATTAAATTGACTTTTTTATCAAAGTTTAAATTCTTTAATTGCTAGTTTGAATAGAGAGTACTTACTTTTCATCCCCTGATTTTCTCCCCCATTTTATTTCATCTCCCTCTCTCTCATTTACGTTGCTAGATAGATGATTTATTCCATTCTGTTTTTAAAGTTAATAAATTGTCCCCCATTTCTATTTTATAAATTTATTCCAAAAAGAAATAAAAAAAGGAGCAGATGAGTCAAATAAAATTTCTCGTTGTGCGTTGTCATAACATATAAACTGACTGATAGGTGCAATTTCAAGTGAAAATTTAATTAAAATTTGCCCTAATAGGTATAATTTATGCATGTGTTATTTCGTAGTTATTATTTACATCAAGTGGCCGAATCTAAAATTGATGATATTTATCAAATGATATGATGATCATCATCGGACATCATGTGGATGATGCTGATGATAACCCATATTTTATTTGATTATTTTAAACATTATAAAATTATTTCAAATATCATCATAGATAGATGGAAAAAGTGTTTGTGTGCGTGACCCCGGCGGCACCTCCACTTGAAATTCCATTTTTTGGAAACATAGTTAACTTAATGAGTGAGCTCGTTAATTTTTCAACTTGTCAGAAATTAAATTATAAATGGGAATTTCAAAATCAGAGTGGGCGGAGATCAATTTACTATTTAAAACATTTAAATTAGTCATTAGACGTCAGAGGTAATGAGATTATGAAAATTAAAATTAGAATTTGCAAAAAAATATCTAAAAATAGACCACTTAGTTTATATATAGTGAGATTGTAATAAAATTTAACATGAGGTCATTCAGGGCAACCCAATTGACACACGTAGACAACTCTACGCGAATAGAGAGTTGCTGTGACACACCGTGGAAGGGACGTGAAAGGAATTCGTTGGGGGAATAACTACATGCCGGTCCCTCCTCAAACTAGAACATCCTCTTTTGGATTACAGGAACCAGAAATAAGGATTAACTCGTTAACTAGAAATGGACTCTTCGTTAGAAATAGGAGGCCGGTTGGGTTTGAGGTGTGTGTCTTCGTGCACGAAAGCAGCTCGGATAAATCGACGGAGATCCCGGTAGAAAATTCAAATACACTAATTAATGCATTGATTTCATCCATCTCCTTATATCAAATTTTAATCACTAAGACTCATTAGACGCAGAATTTGATGCTCTTACCTCTTTTTGATTTGATTGGATTTGGATTTTACACTATTTAAGTTTAGTTGTTAATTCGAGCAGGATCTTTTTCTATAATACTTGAGATTTATTCTATACCTAAAGTCTGATAATTTTCCCCCAAGAGTATATATAGGCCTACTGTCTCTCTCTTCAGACATTAGTGTCAGAACTGGCACGTTGTGGTTATTGTGAGAGTTAGCTTTCATGGCAATGATACTGAGGTGGATTTCCGTTTCCTTCCTCAGGAGGAGGCATCTCAAAAAGAGTTGATAATTTTTTGCCAGGTGGATTTGAACTCGAGTTGTTTTCAATTCACAACTTGTCAGAATTATAAAGAATTCAGGAAGTTGCAAGAGACCATTGATTAACTAAAATATGTTAGACCGAATCTGGTAGTTTATTGTGCGCACCAGTCATCTATCAATAAAAGTCGTGAAAATAGAAAATTGTTTTTAATTTGTTATAATCCCGGCTAGAAGATCTGGCTTAAATAAGAAGTAAACTTCCGACATATTTTAGTTAATCAGAATTATAAGCTTAACTGCTTTAATGTGGCCTGGAGACGATCAATTGAAACTGACAATTGCAATTGTCAATTTTAATTGAAGGGTTCGATTGATGTATTCAACCATCGCATCAATTCTTAGTTGTTCTGTAAACTTGGTGTGTGTAGAGTTTTTTTCTTTAGAGCCCGTTCCTATTTTCCTAAATTAATTAGTAGCCTATTTACTCTAACCTATAGACAAGGCAGCCTCTGCGGCACAGCCCATGGGGAATGAAGGGTTAATTACCTCCAAGTAAAGGGCGCGGCTTTGCGTCGGGGGGATAAAAAAAAAAGGTTACTTGTATCCGAATGGTTAAAGGCGTGTCTTTAGGGCGAGGGAATCTCTCTAGCATCTGCGCTTGCGCTAACATTTGATACACTGTATCCATTCGAGCTTTTGAATAGCCAATGGGAGAGCTGAGCGTTCTCATGCCTCGCCCACTTCAATTTACGTTTAGAGACTTTGTCCTTTGCCCAAATATCATAACTCGCCTTCGGTGGGCTATACACTTTATGTAGGATTTCTCAGATTTTAATCAAACATCACAACTCTTTCAGAGCATCTAATTCGATGAATTAACATTAAATTCGTTAAAAAACACAAAGATTTTAAAGTGGCAAAAACTGGATTTTGATTCGTACAGTAGGCCCTATATAAAAATGAATCTTATAAGGGACTTTCTTATGTATTTGGGTATAGGCCTATGCATAGACGTAGCCAGAAATTTTTGATGGAGGGTTCAAGAAAATTTTTTCAAACATTTGAAAATATTATTTTACATCTTGAATTCTAATCTACTTCCGAGAACTAAATATATGTCGACACAAAAAAATCTCGTGTGACAAGCACAGAACAATTATCAAAAATTGTGTACTGTGGGACAAATCAAACCAGAGTTTTTTTTATTTATATTCATATTTTGAAAATAACTAAAGCGAATTTTAATTAAGTGGATGGCCCCCGGGTGTGGCGTAGTAGGTAGCGTGCCTACCTCCTATACCAAACGTCGCGGGTTCGGACCCAGGCAGTCCGATGATTTTATTTAAGCCATTTGGATACCAGATGGCTTAAATAGAAATGCCTCAACCCACAATAGATAATATATATTACAACGGATATCGTTTAAAAGTCTTAAATGGCCTAAGTTGCCGAAAAGACTGTGTGAATGTGTGTGTGAGTGTGAGTGTGAATGAGAAAAAAAGTGTGAATGTTTAAAAAAAAAAAAAAAAATTAAGTGGATGGGTTTACAACTTTGGGACATATCTGGCGTAATAAAAATAATAAAACCTCTATTAATTATTTTCGTTTTTTTTTTTTTTTTACCCAACTGCTCTAAAAGAGAACTTGGAGATTGCGATAAAATATGATTATGAAAGCTGTAATTTCATTTTCGCAGTATCTTGATTTAATTTAGATGTCCATAGAACGTAGTTAGGCCTAATATTATACGTATATAGTAGACACGTGTAAGAGAGAGATGACAAACAATACTTGATATATAATACTACAATACATTGTGTTTATAATTAAGGGCACTTGGCTCGCTTTCCATAATTGGACACTTTGTAAATTATTTAAACAAGATAGTTTCATATTAGCCTTTGTGAATTAATATTCATTAGGGTTTATACAAAAATCTACTTTTTGCTTTTGAACTTTTCTATGAAGCGGTTTCGAATTTTTTCGGTTATTGTTATAAAACTTCTGTTAGAAATTTTTAATTTTTTACTTTCTCTTACCTATGTATATATGTAATATATATATAGAGAGAGAAAGTATTGGATTCATGTCAAAAATTCGATGTCGAGATTTTGATGGATCTTCACGTTTTGAGGTCCCCTGAATCCAAAAAAGTGGTTTTCGCGACATGGTCTGTCTGTCTGTCTGTGTGTCTGTGTGTCTGTGTGTCCGTGTGTCTGTGTGTCTGTCTGTGAACAAAATATCTCAAGAACGAAAAGAGCTAGGAAGTTGAAATTTTATATTTAAGTTAGGCACCCCCATGGGACGTGACACGAAGCTTTTGAACAAAATCGACCAAAAAGTACTAGCACTTTACTGATTCACTTTTTCAGTTTTTTTCGATTTTCTCAAAATTTGCTCCAACGATTTTTTTTTAAATTCAAAAATCAATTATTTTTTAGATTCTCTTTAAAATGTATATTCTCAATTTGTGATTGAAATCTTCTGAAGACCACTTTATTCTTGTACTCCATAGAAAAGATAGGAGAAATGGTTGCCATGGTATCAAAATATAAATATTTTCCCATACTTATAAATTTTACTTTCTCGTACCTCTATATATATGTTAATATATAGAGAGAGAAAGTATTGGTTTCATGTCAAAAATTCGATGTCGAGATTTTGATGGATCTTCACGTTTTGAGGTCCCCTGAATCCAAAAAAGTGGTTTTCGCGACATGGTCTGTCTGTCTGTGTGTGTGTCTGTGTGTCTGTGAACAAAATATCTCAAGAACAAAAAGAGCTAGGAAGTTGAAATTTTATATTTAAGTTAGGCACCCCCATGGGACGTGACACGAAGCTTTTGAACAAAATCAGCCAAAGAGTACTAGTACTTTACTGATGCACTTTTTCAGTTTTTTTCGATTTTCTCAAAATTTGTTCCAACGATTTTTTTTTAAATTCAAAAATCAATTATTTTTTAGATTCTCTTTAAAATGTATATTCTCATTTTGTGATTGAAATCTTCTGAAGACCACTTTACTCTTGTTCTTCATAGGAAAGATAGGAATTTCTCCTATGGTTGCTATGGTAACAAAATATAAATATTTTGCCATACTTATAAATTTTACATCTTGAAAATCGAATGTACCGTACTGTCGGAAACTAAATACATGTCGACACAAAAAATCTGGTGAGACAAGCACAGTACACAACTTTCGATTACCGAAGGTAAGAGAAAGTTGTGTGCTGTGCGGCAGTCACACCAGATTTTTTTTTTTTTTTTTTTTCAAAAAATTAATTTAACTTTGAATAATCGAATCAACTTATTCGAAAAATCAAAATCTCCTTAGCATGCGACGAAAATCAAATTAAATAAAAAATGAAAAAATACGGGTCTATTTTTTTTGCTTTTAGAAGAAAATATTCAAATTTGAATAAATTGAACTACACGGGATTCTTTAATAAATGTTTCCAACATTCAAGTATTTAAAAGTCTTTTTTTTTTTTTTTTTTATAAAAAAACATTCACACTTTTTTCTCATTCACACTCACACTCACACACACATTCACACAGTCTTTTCGGAAACTCTGGCCATTTAAGACTTTTAGACGATAACCGTTGTAGAGAATATATCAATTTGGGGTTCAGGCATTTCTATTTAAGCCATCTGGTATCCAAATGGCTTAAATAAAATCTTCGGACTGCCTGGGTCCGAACCCGCGACGTTTGGTATAGGAGGTAGGTTATTTAAAAGTCAATTTTAATTGTTTTTAATTGCTTAAATACTGTATATCACAGTTACTAGATTTTTTTTTAAATATATGTACCGCCGAAGCGAATACTACAATTACTAGTTATTTGATAGAATATTTAATAATGATAGCTCTTGCCTCAGGGCTTCACATCCCGGTTTAAGAGACATAATGTTCTCTTTAAAAGAGATAGGCCTGTCCTTCCAAAAATGCCAAGATCTAATGTCAACAAAAATTAACATTTTATAAAGGCTGATACAATTAATACTATTTTAAAAAGCTTGCTTGTTGATGTCGGAATTTAATTTCCACCAAGGGATTAGTTGCCAATGCTGGAGAAATAAAAGTCGTCGTTTCAAGCGCCGTCGCTCTCATTTTCAGTATATGATTGACCCATTTATTTGCAATTTTTGCAAATTACCCTTAATTCCTATTTTGTCCTTGCGAAACGTCAACAAATTATTTTTTTATTTTTAAAGCAAAAATATTTTTTGTGGGACGGTGTATCAGTTAGATTGCCTAATTTAATTTCCACGAAGGGATTAGTAGCCAATGCTGGAGAAATTAAAAGTCGACGTTTCAAGCGCCATTGCCCTCATTTTCAATAATTGCCCCTATTTCAATACATTTGCGTGTGATGGTACATATATACATACATATAATGAAATAGATATTATTCTAAAAATATTTCTTTTTCACTCTTTGGGTTTTATTCCATTTAAAATATGAATAAATAAAAATGATAAAAAAAAAAATGAATTATTTCTTGGTAAGAATTTTTTCATATATCAAATATAATTATTATTAAAAATAAAAATAAAAAAAAATTGGAAAATACAAATACAAAAAAATTGAATTCATTTTTTTTTAGAGGTATGGAATTTGTTTTATGAGTTATTATTATTATTATATTTCATAGGGAGTGGAGAGAGGGCAACTGGGAGTGAAATTCTTTACCAGGCACTTATTTTTTTACATTTTTTACATTTTCGGAATTTTATAATTCCAAAAGATTTGTGACCTCAGTTTGTTAGTGTATATTCAATTATCGATGACTTTCGTCGTATTCATTGTCCACATACTTCAAGTCCTGGGGAGAAAAGTTTCATTTATTTTATTTTTATTAATTAAATCTTCTTTTTTTTTTGCTCCCTTTCGCCCATTGAGTTCCCAGCGATTTCCAACAAGCTGTCGTTTTTTTTTTTTTTTAATTATTCGCGACGATTGTATGAGAATTAAAGAGCCTCCGATTAGAACATTCCTTTTTTACTTTTCATAATTTCTGAAGAGATTAAATTGTAATTAGAAAATAAATAAATTGAATTTTAAATTATTTTACTGGAAAATTAAAACTGTTTCTTATGAAGAATTAAATTTTTTTTCTCTTAATCCGTGGCGGATATGTAAAATCTTCTTGATCTTGAGTTTAATCCCAAGCGCCTAAAATTTATTCCAATTGAAGAGAATTCGTTACCAATAGTTTGAAATAATAGGGAAATCATCTTCCGAAAAAGACAAATAATAAAAATTCTTTATTTTGTTATATTGTGGATAGGCATAATTTTTACTTTCTCTTACCTATATATATATATAATATTTAGTGAGAAAGTATTGCGATCATGTAAAAAATTCTATGTCGAGATTTTTTTGATGGATATACACGTTCTGAGATCCCCTGAGTTCAGAAAAATTCGCAAATTGGTCCGTGTATCTGTCTGGGTTGATTTAAACCAAGAAGAAAATGAGCTACGAGATTGAAATTTAATATTTAATTTAGGCTCTCTTCCGGGCAGTTAAAATAAGCTTTTAAACAAAATCGGCCAAAAAGTACTAGTACTTAATGAAGTAAGTTTCAGTTATTTTCTCAAAATTCTGATTTTGATTAAAATTCATAAATCAACTATTTTTTTAGATGCTCTTAAAAAAGTATAACTGTAAAATCGTTCGTGAAAATTATTTGAAATACACTTTACTGATTTCAGATTTTTCAAATTCATTTTCCGGCTCTTCCTTCTATAGAGCCAATGTTATATCTCTATGGGGATTTGCATGTTAATTTCGATTCAGAAGGGGGTACCCTTTGGAACTTTTTACGCATTAAAAAAAAAATTTCCAATTCTTATATAAATTTTGTATTTATTTAGGATTCTATTGTGTATAAAATATCCAAATATGGGAATAAAATTTTGAAAAATAACCATAGTTACTGATTGTAAGAGAAAGTTGTGTGATGTGCGTTAATCACACCAGATATTTTATTTATTTTTCTTTGATTTGTAGACAATCCAATTGACATCACTTGAGGCAGAAAGCTAACTCCTGATTCTTAACGCAATACTTAAAAAAAAAAAAATAATAATTGGGTTTAGCAGCTATGTGAGATTTCAAATTTCGAATTACTGATCCAAGAGTTTCACAAGTTTTTGTCTATATAAGTTTTAGTTCTATTTCTGATAAAAAAAAAACTAATTTTCGAGTTAATTACTCGGGATTTTTTTATTTATTCTATTAGAGGTTTTCTTTCTGCACCAAATGACATCCCATTTAGTCTGATCTGAATAGTCGTTCAGAATCTACAGGGGTTTAAACTTTCAAATTTTAATTTACCGCAGCGCGGTAAAATAAAATGATAGGAAAAAAATAAATGGTGAAATCTTTAGCTGAAAACTCATTCTTTCTAACCGTATATTTCTCATAATTATACCTCTTAAGACAGAGGAGTTATTCAAGCCAATAAACTTTTCGTGCAAGCCCCTCTAACATGCCACTATAGACACATGATTTGTAAGACGTTGTCACGTCAAAATGTTCTTTTATTTGATCAAATGATGTCTCATTGGGATCTTTGCAATTTCAATATGTTTTCCTTAAAAAACTTAAAACTTTTGTTTAGCAATATTTTTTCTACTTTAATAATTTTCCATAAAATTTCAGCGCTTTCTTCATTCTCGAGGAAAAAATATTCAAATCTTTTTTATTATGAATCTGCCCATTCCGAATTGAGAGAGAAGAGAAATCGCAGAATATTTTTGCATTGGTGCCTTTTCTTTATTTCTTTATAGTCCTTCCCACCTTTTTTTTTTTTTTTGTTTGATTCTATTCTTTTTAAAGAAGCGCCTCTGAGGATGAGGAGGAGAGAATTCTGATCGTCTTGAGGTTGGAATGTGCTGGTTGGTGGCGGTTTCATTCAAAAGCCCGTTTTTCTTCATATAACACTTTATTAAAGGGCTTCACTCGAATAGGGCACAATAGGAGACAGCAGCAACTAAACCCCCCCCCCCCCCCCCCTCCCCTTCCACCTCAATCTCCTCACTTAACCCATTCTATCCACGTGATTATTTTTAAATTGAGAGGAAAAAGCGTTTATCACGTTTCGTTTTTTTTTTTTTTCTATTTTGAATAATAAAAGAAATTTTTTTATTTTAGTCAAATTTTGGTTATGGAATAAATTTATTATTTCCCATATTGTTGGAAAAGTTAATTAATTTTTGTATCGTTTGAAGTTATAAGAAAAATCAGAATCTGGCTTTCAATAGGCTTTTTCCTTGGAGTCACCCATCCGAGGTTCAGCAAAACTCTTCTATCGTTTAACAACTTGAATCTTGAGCGAAACCTCGGGTTGGTGGCCCCAAGGGATGAGCGTGGTGAACGTCCCCCGGTAGCCATTGATATAACATATTGATTAAATAGACTATACAATATACCCCTAAATAAAAGTCCAGCGTTGCTGGCAAGGGCGGTCCCAGAGGGGGGGGTCAAGGGGGTCGTGACCCCCCCCCAAAAAATCTTTCTTTTTTTTTAACACACACTTTTTCCCACTCACTCTCCCATTCACACAATCTTTTCGGCAACTTAGGCCATTTAAGACTTAAACGATACTCATATTTGATTAATATATATGTATTGGGGTCCAGGCCCATTTATTTATACTATATAAAAAAAAAAAAAAACAGTGACCCCCCCAAAATGTAAGGCTAGGACCGCCCTTGGTTGCTGGGGCGCTTAAGTGAAGAAAAAAATACGGCCAAAATTTTTTTCTTTAAAGATATCTGACGTTTCGGTTTACTTTAAGTTTATTTGTAATATATTCAGGTGGAATTAATGAATATGATATAAAAATTTTTTTATTTTTCAGGAAATTCTACCGTGATGACTGGTTTTCGCTAATTCTCAGTTTCGGTCACCATTTGTGACCATCACCAGGCCGAAAATTAACATACATATTTTCAAAATATAAGACTTATAAATGTTATAAATTTAAGGACCGAAACTTCACAATTCCATAATCCATAATTCTCTCGGTATCACCATTAAGCTTCAATCAGTTATAAATTCAAGATCATATTAAGTTTATAAGTTTTGAAAATCTGTATGTTGATTTTAGCCCTGATGATGATCACAAATGGTGACCGAAACTGAGAATTAGCGAAAACCAATTGTCAAGGTTGATTTTCCTGAGAAATAAAAAAATCAAAAAAAAATTTTATTTCAAATTCCTGAATAGTAAACTTCAAAATTCATACAGAAAATTTTCTATAAAATATGAATTGTGTTCCACCCACACTAGTGTGTTAACAGGCTTCCTTAATCAGAGACATTTTAAAATAAGATATGTTTTATTTCAAAAATTTATTTTTTTTCTCCCTTGGCACCATAAAGCTTGCCTCCTATTTTTTTTGGATTCCCCTCCTGCTCTTGAAAACTCGTCCAAGTATCAAATCGTGCATTCATTTCTACACACCCTATTTCTTTTTTTTTTCATTCAAAATAAAAAAAATTCTTCATGCAATTTTAATTTCTATTTTTCTCTCGCTATTGATTTTTTTTTTAACTCTATAGAAATTTTTCTCATTGTTTAATTTTACCTGGTATTGTGATTTGAGAAATTTTAAAACCGTCTTCGGTGGGCTTCGCAGCTAGTAACCCTATAAAATAATATTTGTTTTAATGTCTTTTTCGGCATCTAAGGCCATCTCTATTTATTTCAAATTGGTACCCGATTGGATTGAAATACATTTTTTCCGCTTGGGACGGGAAGCAAACCCAGGCTCTAAGGCACGCACGAAATAAATAAGCATTAATTGTCTACTTCTAAGGAATATGAAATTAAGATTCGATTTCATATTCCATTTTCATAGGGTGAATAAAAGCTCTTTTACAATTTCGTTGCTTATTTTTTTATTATTACAAACTCCATCCCTTTTTTTTTTTACTTTCTCTCTTTCATTTGATAAAATAAATTCGCGTTAATTCATCATATCATTTTTTTTTTAAATACACTCGATAATACATACAAGTCGTTAAATTTACATTAAAAAAAAAAAAACAATAAATCGTTCATTCATTTTTTAATGTATTTCTGTCAATTGGAAATAAAAGAAAATTTAAACATTTTTTTCGTTTGTTTTGTCATTTTGACATGAATTCGACATAATTTTTTTTCATTTGTATTATAATTTCTATCTTTTACTGAATAATTTATTATTTACGTCATTTTCAGATAAAACATTTTTTAAAAAGTAATAGATATTTTATTATCTTCAAAAAAAAAGCTGAGTAGATACTAGAATGAATCGGTATGATTATGGGAAAATACTCAAAGGTCCACAACCCGTTGTCGAGAGCTTAGAGTCAGAGATTCTGTCAAATTGTCAATAATCAGTTAGGCTAACTTATTCGATTGTTGATGAAAGCGACGAGGAACTAAATCTTCCGGAGGCTTCTATTTTAAATTTTTTAAATAGAAATTTTTTGTGTTAAATGGCATTTGGTCGAAAGCGGAAGGGAAAGAGTCACATGATAGAACTGATAGATTCAAATTATTTATGGCACTTTATTCGTCTTTTTACTTTCTCTTACCGATGTACAGTACTAGTACTTTACTGATGCACTTTTTCAGATTTTGATTTAAATTCAAAAATAAATTTTTTTTTAGCTCTTTTATTCTCATTTTGCGATTGAAATCTTCTGAAGTCCACTTTACTCTTGTACTTCATAGGAAAGATAGGAGAAATGGTTGCCATGGTAACAAAATATTGGTGTGACAAACATAGAACACCACAGGGCCGGAACTAGAAGATTTTTTATGGGGGCAAAATTTAATTTGCCCCCCCCCCTCCTTAAAATTTTCCATATAAAATTCATATCATTTTACTTTTTTTTTTTCTTTAGTAAATCTTTATTTAATTGCCGCCCCCCTGCTATCTGCCCCCCGGGACACATGCCCCCACTGCCTCTAGTTTCCCCTAGATCCGGCCCTGAAACACAATTAAAAAATATTCAAATTTAAAACGCAAGTTTGGAACGAAGGTGCTATGTGAAACTAAATTTATCTCGACACAAAAAATCTGGTGTGACAGCACGGTGTGCACCAGATTTTTTGTGTTGAGATAAATTTAGTTTCGCTTACCACACAACTTTCTCTATTTGGATATTTTATACACAATAGGGAATCCTAAATAAATACAAAATTTCATAGAAATTGGAAAGAAAAAATTTTGCTGGATGGAATTTTGAGAAAATCGAAAAAAATAACTAAAAAAGTACATCAGTAAAGTACTAGTACTTTTTGGCCGATTTTGTTCAAAAGCTTATTTTGAGTGTTCGGGAGGGTACCTAACTTAAATATAAAATTTCAATCCTGTAGCTTCATGCTAAAAATCGTTACACACAGACAGACCATTTTGCGGAACTCACTTTTTTGGACTCAAGGGACCTCAAAACATCGACTTCGAATTTTTGACATGATCGCAATACTTTCTCTCTGTATATATTTCATATAAGTTTTTGGGTAATAGAAAGTAAAAAAAAATTTAATTATATTTATCAAATTAATTCTCCGCTGGCTCTAAGAAGGGTTCTTCACTTACCAAAATTAGACAAAACATGGAAAGCACAAAAAAAAAGTTAAGATTATTAATCAATTGGAGCAATTGTTTATATAAACCCATTCCATCATCCATCTCTCTTTCTATCTCTAAAAAAAAAATTCGGACATCATATTTTTTTTTTGTCAAATTTATGATCAAAATGAACGCGCCAACAAACGACGACATTCAATCCTCATCCCCTTAGAAGGCAATAATTTTTTTTTAGTTGATTATTTTTTCGATGGCAAGTTACTCACAACCTGTCAAAAAAAAGGGCAGTCAACCACGCATTGGCTTTCTTTTGTTTTATCAGTTATATTCAAAAAAAAAAAAATATCCCCCCTCCCCTCGCCTCCATATCACTACTATATTGTTATCAGAGAGGAACGCGGCGCTTTTATAAAAAAAAAAAAATATTATAAATCAATTTTTTTTTTCGGTGTAGGTGGAAAGAGAGAGAACTCTATGTGTGAGTGTGTGTGCGTTGTTGGATATAGATTGATTTGCGTATTTCACTTCTTATTGGCTCCGAATCAATCAATTGCGATTTTTGACACCGTCACCAACCACAGGCATTCTCCCCACCCCTCTCGCTTCTCTTTTCCATTTTTTACTTCCTTCCATATCATTTTTTTGACAAGCTAGGCAATTTATTTATTTATTTATTTCACTTCCAAAATACGATTACTAATCAAAATACAAAAAGAGAATATTGAAATGTATTATATATCTCAAAAAAATGGGAAATAATGAAAGCTATTTAGGTGCTCGAGTTTCTAAACTTTTCCATACATTGAACGTGACATGAATCCAATACTTTCTCTCTATATATATTAACATATATATAGATATAAGAGAAAATAATAGCGTTGATTATTATTTTGATTAGGGTGGATGAAGGTTTGATTATTTAAGAAAGGCCTTGGAATATTCCAAATCACTTGTTGACATTCATTTCCAGCTCTAAATATAGTTAGATTAAAGTAAAAGGTATTTTTTTACTTTTAATAAAAAGGGAATTGTTATTTTCATCTGTTTTATTCCTACACAAAGAGAGAGATAAATTTCTCGATCAGTCAAGTCGAGCGCGCTGCCGGGCTCCAGGCGCTGCTATCTTTTTTGTGTTTAAAGTGAATCAAAGTGAATAATTAATATAGTGTAACCCTCCCTGACCACCTCGTCAGCCAACACACCCTCTTGAGAGTCTTATTAAAGGTAATTACTATGCATTTTATCTTTGAAAAAAAAAATGATAGAAACAAATAATTTGACTGCGAAAAACGATTCTTTTGAATATGAAATTAAATATTTTGTCTTTCACTAAGGGTAGAGGGAAAATATAAGCTGTTGAAAGGGGGAGGGGGTGTAGGTGTCATTGAAAAAAAATTGGTTTTTTATTTTTTATCTTTTTTTTTTTAATTAATACACAGTTTTTCTCATTCACGCTCACACACACATTCACACAATCTTTTCGGCAACTCAGGCCATATAAGAGTTTATACGATAACCGTTATTAATTAATAATATACATATTGGGGGTCCAGGTATTTCAATTTAAGCCATTTGGTATCCATTTCGGACTGCAAGGGGTTCGAACCCTTGTCGTTCGGTATAGAAGGTAGGCACGCTACCGACTACACCAAGCCCGAAGGCATTTTAAAAATCTTTTCTTAAATCACCATTATTTACCATTATATTCTTTCTATTTGGCCTACATTTTTGTTAATCAAATTTCCTTAATATACTTTTACTCAGGATTAAGGGATTAAGGGTTTAAAATTAAAATAAAATAATTTCAAAATAAAATAAAAATAAAAATAATTATTTTAATTGATATAAATAAATGTATTCAATTTATTTTGAGAGTAATTTCGCGGTGAAGGCTCGCATTTCCTTCCCCCCGGAGGTATGAAGGCATTAATTAACCAGGGGAGTTAATGCCCCATCCCCTATAATGCACAAAGATATTAATATTTTTTAATACTTTTACCAAAAAATAAGTGCATTCCGTTAGAGTTAAAATTTATATTCAATATTTAGCAAATAGCATAGTGGGGTAGAAACATTTTAATGTCATTCTAAAATTTCTTATTACTGGGGCGGAATTAATTTTTGAAGATTTCGAAACTCTCATAAACAGATAGTAATAACACTGGGTAACTTAGGAACCCATCGAATCCCTTGCAGAATTTTGTAGAGATTTTTTTCATTAGGTAGAAAAGTAAGATATGTTTAATCCACTTAGAATTTTACTGGGGTGAGTTACCGCATCTTTTTGTATATAGAACTAATCTCAATTCGGATTTGAATTTTTACTTTCTCTTACCTATATATAAGTTAATATACATATATATATATAGAGAAAGTATTGGATTCATATCAAAAATTCGATGTCGAGATTTTGATGGATATGCACGTTTTGAAGTCCCCTGAATCCAAAAAAGTGGTTTTCCCGACATGTTCTGTCTGTCTGTCTGTGTGTGTTCAATTTAAAGCATGAAGGAATGAGCTAGGAGGCTGAAATTTCATATTTAAGGTAGGCACCCCCTCTAGGGCGTGAAAATAAGATTTGAGAAAAATATTTTTCTTCAGGAATGAAAGTTAGAAAAAACACAAACAGAATTTTTTCTTTAAAAATATATTTTAACATCTGACGTTTCGGCTTTGGTCAAAGCCATCCTCGGAGCTGTTAGTGGTCATCCGAGGATGGCTTTTAGATATTTTTAAAAAAATTCGCTCTATATCTTATAGATAATTAAATTAGTAATCATTATGTTAAAAAATAAATAATTTTTTGCCTTTAATTAATTAACTGGATCCTTTCAAACGAAATGGAATAAAAGGCTTGTTTCCCTATGGGGATGACTAACGCAATCTCTTGCCGCCTAGAGTAAACAATCATGCCATTTTTATTTTCATCTAATTTACACTGGTAAATTACAATAAGGTCGAAAAAATAAAATAATCTCTAATTTGGGAGCTTGGCATATTTATGTTTAATTTGCTTTCTCGATTATACTTTTGGTCAAGGCTGTATTATTTTTAGTGTTTAAACAGGACTGATATTTTCTCTCCTAGTGCTTTCTGAGTTGCTAATTGAAATATTATTTAAATGGGAAAAGTAAAGGGGTTGAAATCAGAAAATAAAATTTATTTATTTTCTCTCCTAGCGGATAAAGACAGATAGAATTTATTTAATAGGAAAAAAAATTGCATGGATTCATTTTTAAGACAAATACAAATGGTTTCCGATAAAATGTCGATAATATTTTTTTTTTTTAAGCCAGTGGGCAATTTTTCCCCTTTCTATAATTTTTTTTCTTGGACTCTGCTGCTGATCCAACACTGTTATGTTCACTCCTCCCCCTCTGCTTGTGTCCGGCCGGTCGGGTCGGGTCGGGTCAGACAGTTTGCCTACTGCCATCGGCAGCTCTCTCTCTCTCTCTCTCTCTCACTCCCTTCTCCCCTTCTCATTCTATTTATGACAAATGCGAATATTCAAATCTATTGAAATGATGGCAAGTTTGGTCCAGATATGCAAACGCTTGCAGAATATCAAATGCATTATGCTAAAACAGACAGTTGTCATTTTTTATAACATTTCTCGTCGAGAGATTTATTTATTTATTTCGTTTCTTTTTTATTTAGAAATGAGATAATTTTTTTTTTACACAAATGAAAAAAATTTACACGAGCTTGTTTTTTTTAAATCTTTTTCTCTCCTCGCCTTGTCGCGCGATGCGGGGT
Source organism: Euborellia annulipes (assembly GCA_023213315.1). Taxonomy (NCBI): domain Eukaryota; kingdom Metazoa; phylum Arthropoda; class Insecta; order Dermaptera; family Anisolabididae; genus Euborellia; species Euborellia annulipes. Next base: position 24,673 of record JAKCPI010005794.1, read on the forward strand.
CGGCGGAACTCACTCTTTCCCTCCAATCCTATTATACGTGTAAAAACGGCCCGTTGCACGGTCTGACGCTTGTTGAAAAGAGGAAGAGACAGACATTTAAAGAACTGAATGGCTGCCTGTTCTAGCTCGGGCAGCTCGTGGTCGCCATCCACGTACCCACAAGTGTCCCTGAGCAAAGCTGTTTTTTCTAAAGAAAAAAATAATTTCTTTGAAAAAGAAGATAAAATAGAAAAACTTTTTACGCTTTTTTATTCAAACACTCGGGTTTTGACAGAATCTTCTCAAATGAAAAGAGCTTTGAATATATTAAATTTATTAAATAATAAAATTAGAACTATCATAAGTTAATATCATTAAATGTTCTCTAGTAGAACAAAACAAATTATAAAATCGATGGTGTTATTTGTGAACAGCCCGAGATGACACAGCCAAGAAGATCGATTAAACCTGGAACAGAATCAGCAACGTCATTTCAGTTGTGGCTTTGTAGAGGAGGGGGAAGGACACAAATATACTACAAAATATTAAAAAATATGTACTGTATTAATGTAACTATGTTGATGGCGTCACCTTTGGGAGGGCTCAAATGGTTTCTCCAAGTTTGGTACTCCCTCCACCTCCTGAGGTCATCGAAGGTGTAGATCGTCTTAAGTTTGAGTTAGCCAGGGTGGCCAAAGTGACCAGGCCGACCAGGGCGGTGCCTCCACAAACATAAGCAAGCACGTCCCGGTAGAAGAACAAATAATCGAAAATATCCCGGTACTTGCTAGGAGAAAAAAAAGATTATAAAAACAAGCAGTGAGGATGTTTTAATTTTAGTAAATACGAACAAGTAACGACATATAGAGGAGCCTTGCCCTTCCCCCCCCCCCCCCACTCGCTCCCTCCATGAATACTGGCCCCTCAGAAGGAAAGATTAAATGAAAATAAAATTTGGTAAAATTTAGGCTTTATTTATATGCCATGTATTGATTATCCGTCTATGTCCTGTTTTTTTTTTTCTGTTTTCACATCACCATTATAGAGTTTTATTTCCTTCAAAACAAATATTATTTTACTTGTCTTTCATATACTTCTTTTATTTAAATAGTTTCGTTATTTTTACCATTCGGTCAAAGTCTTTTATAATTTTGAATAAAGAAAGAATTCTTCCTTGTCCAGGATACTAAATTGATTTAGAAGAGGGGGTGGAGAGATTTTCGTTTTTTTCGTGTTTTTAGTTTGTTGTTAGCATCTTTAGTAATTTCGACGGAACGAATGCAGTTCAGTTTCAGAAACCAAGAGCAGAGAAGATAGTTAACAATATAAACACCAGAGGCAGCACTTGCTGTACGCGCCTTGTAGTTATGCAAAATCTTTCTCAAAAAGATCAATTCATGCCTATCTTGTAGGAGGGATTCGTATTATTGTTGAATATTTCTTCCCCAGAGAGGGATCTGGTCTGGCCCGCATACTTTATGCCAACTTGATTTCTTGTATTTATTTATTCTTAAATTAATATTTGAAATCTTTACTTCTTGTTATAATAAGAAGAGACAGCAAATAAAAAAATTATCTTATTTTCGGAAAAAAGTTCTATTGTATTTAGTCATTAAAAAATATTGTTTTCTTGCATTCAATTATATGAATATGAGAAAGTAAAGACAATTGAGGCATCTCTAGATGAGGAGACAAGGTTAAAGATTTTAGAATTTAATTAAAATTTTAAAGATTTTCAAGAATTAAAAAAATTAAAGCAAATAAAATTACTTTCTATATGTAGAGGCCTACACTATTGACTCACTTTACAGTTCTTTATTAAATACTTACAGTTTTTCTATTAAAATAACAGCAAAGCCGTTAAATAGTTTATCAGCGAATGTTACAACTGAATAAACAAATCCGCCATTTCCAGTTCGTGAACCAATAAATTCAGCAGTAAGACATAAACTACTAACCATCGTAATCGAACTACCAGCACCTGTAACAACAACATATTTTTTACCTTTTAAAAAAAAGAAAAAAAAAAAAGAAAAGAGAACCGACCCATGAGAATGGCGACACCGTAGATCTCTCTAAATAGGAAATCAGGTCGTTTACTGATTCCAATCCAAAAGCAGCCCAAAAGACACGCTAGACTTCCAATCATGTATGCGAGTTTATTTCCTGATGGGCCATGCACGAGTCGTACAGCAACAAGAGAGGCAATAAATGAAGAGATATAAGAAACTAAGGGTACAAGAGCCAACGCGTCAGGACCCGAAGCTGAGGCTTTAAGTCCTTCGTGCAGGTAGAGGGGCATGTAGATTAGAGTCAGAGTTACGAATAGACGACTCGCTACATACAGCAAAGCTACCTGAAACATAAAAATCAAAGGATTAATAACACAGGAAAAAAAAGAACTTTTTTTTGCATTGAAATTTAGAGCTATGCTTAGGAATATGTATACATGGGCGTAGTCAGACATCTTGTTAGGGGCGGCCAACCATTCGTTAGGACGAGGGGGGGGGGGGTTGCAATTAAAATAAACATAAATTATTAATTAATAATAAATCAATAAATTATTAATTATTTATTAAATATAATTATAATTAATTATTTTCCTTATATGAGCTTAATTAAAAAAATCTGGTGTGACTGGCGCACAGCACACAACTTTCTCTTACCTTCGGTAATCGAAAGATGAGTAAAGTGGTCTTCAGAAGATTTCAATTGCAAAATGAGAATATACATTTTAAATAGAATCTAAAAAATAATTGATTTTTGAATTTTAAAAAAAATCGTTGGAGCAAATTTTGAGAAAATCGAAAAAAACTGAAAAAGTACATCAGTAAAGTGCTAGTACTCTTTGGCCGATTTTGATTAAAAGCTTATTTTTCCGGTCCCGGGGGGTGTTTAACTTAAATATAAAATTTCAACCTCGTAGCTCAATTCCTTCATGCTTAAAATTGAACACCCACCCACCCACACACCCACCCACACACCCACAGACAGACCATGTCGCGAAAACCACTTTTTTGGATTCAGGGGACCTCAAAACGTGAAGATCCATCAAAATCTCGACATCGAATTTTTGACATGAATCCAATACTTTCTCTCTATATATATATTACATATATACATAGGTAAGAGAAAGTAAAAAATTTCCAATGGGAAAAGTATATATTTGTTTTTAATAGATAAACAATTTTCAGGACAAGCTAGGGGACCCCCTCTGGCTAAGCCCATGTATGTATAGCTACCTTATTCTGACTTTAATAACTGCTTTGTTTATAAATTCGTTAATGATTAACAAATTTGAACGAATGAATGATTCTTGGAAAGATAAATAACGATAGAATCATACTATAATATAAAGCACTAGTCACTGACTTCCGTTTTATTTTCCTGTTTACCACTCTCTCTCGCTGATTGGCCAAAGATAGAGGAAGTGGAGTCAGTGAGGGAAATTTAAAACTTTAAAATTTTGCAATTGCTTGCCGAAGGAGAATTTCCAAACAGTGAGCAATAATAAATTTGGTGCAGTTGCCCGCCGAGGGGGGGGGGGGGTGCAAGGGCGTAGCCCCCTGACTAAAGGGAAAGCCCGCTGAAGGCGGGAAACAATTATATAGTAAATATAGGTTTTCTGCATTCTATTAGCTGTATCCAAATGATGTGATTAACGAACAGCATATTTTTTTATGTCGAGATATATTTAGTTTCCTCTCTCAGTCATTAGTGTCAGCCCTGACACGTTGTGGTTACTCAGAAGAGTAACTTTCATGGGATCCCGTTTCCTTCCTCAGGAAGAGGAATCTCAAATAGAGTTGGATAATTTAATGCCATGAGGTGGATTTGAACTCGAGTTGTCTTCAACTCTAGATAGTTTCCTATATCACCTTAATTTCAAAGTTGACCACTTGCATTTCATAAGAAAAAGGTAAAAAAGTCAATTGATTCAAAATTTCCATAGGCTCTGTGAATTTTAAATGTTAACTGCTTGAAATAAACTATAGTTATTTTTCAAAATTTCAATCTCATATTTAGATATCTTATACACAATAAAGAATCTTAAATAAATACAAAATTTCATAAGAATTGGAAAAAAATTTTTTAAATGCGTAAAAAGTTCCTTTTGAATCAAAATTAACATGCAAATCCCCATAGGGATTTAACATTGGCTCTATGGAAGGAAGAGTCGGAAATGAATTTGAAAAATCTGAAATACATCAGAAAAGTGTACTTCAAACAATTTTCATTTTTATACTTTTTAAAAAGCATCTAAAAAAAAAATTTTTAAATACCTAGTTCAAAATACCCCGATACCAAAATCGCTGTCGACCTGTGCAACTGAGAAGAAATTAATAAAAATTTAACTCACCTGTAAAAGGATAGGATTTTTAAAATAATTGATAATCGCCGTCCCGTTTGCATTGCTTGAGGCAACAGCCACCGACTGAGTGGACGAATGTTTCCTTAATCCAACATGAAACAAAATCGTCGTAATCAGGCCAATTCCTAGGCCTATGAATACAATATTCTGTAATATGTTATTATTTCATTAATTTATGTTATATTAATAATTCATGTGAATTTATTTATCCACCTTAAATTTATACGAGTCTTCGGGACCAAGACTTTCAATACCGGCTTTTGCTGTAACACGGAGCTCCGTCCAAGTAATGATATAAACAGCCACACTAGCGCAGACCGATGCTGTGTATCTAAAAAAAAAAAAATTAAAATAATAAATTTTTTTAGCAAAATGCATTGGGTATAAAATTATAAATGAAGTAATCTCTATATGTTTATAATTTTTTATTAAACAAGACAAGATTATATAATATTTATATATTTTTTTATATCACCTCCAGTCTTCACTGATTTGCCTTTTAATTTATTCGAATGCTGGGCCCGAGAAGCATCACACAATTTCAGTTTGTTTCGAAATGTGGAGTTAATATATTGTATAATCTGATCTTGTTTAAAAAATAGTTTTTTATAAACATACACTAGCGGTCCCAGGGGGGCCCAGGTGGGCCCGGGCCCCCCCCCCCCCCATTGGACTGACAAAAATTCAAAAGTTTTATTTAATATTTTAAAACTAAACAAAAAATTATAAATTTGCCAGAATAGATAGCTAAAAACGCAGATTTTAGTGCCTATTTTTCTAAAATTTTTCCAAGCCCCCTAGACCTCCGGAAGTAGTCTGTCCGGGTCTGGCCTCAATAAATCATGGTAACCCTAGGTATGATTACACTGTGCTACAAAATGAAACTTTTTTCTGGCCCCGAGAAAATTCCTTCAGATTCTTAAGTAAAATGACCTCCTGAATCCAAATATGACCATCGTTTACCCCCAGCACGTACCGTTTTCGGGGGGTAGCCCCCTACTTAGTTCCACCCCTTTTCGTTAATTATAGGGCCACGAAAAAATTTGGAGGGATGAAAAGGAATATTTTAGCCTTAACATTTCTTCAGAAGGTCTAGAGAAGTGAAAATAAATAAATAAAAGTTAAAAAATCTGGTGTGACTGGCGCACAGCACACAACTTTCTCTTACCCTTCGGTAAGAGAAAGTTGTGCACCGTGCTGGTCACACCAGATTTTTTGTGTCGAGATATATTTAGTTTCCCAAAGCACCTTAGTTTCAAACTTGCATTTTAAATGTTGATTGCTTGAAATAAACTATGGTTATTTTTCAAAATTTTAATCTCATATTTGGACATTTTATACACAATATAGATTCGTAAATAAATACAAAATTTCATAAGAATTGGAAAAAAAAATTTTAAATGCCTAAAAAGTTCCAAAGGGGGACCCCCTTTTGAATCGAAATTAACATATAAATCCCTATAGGAAATTAACATTGGTCAAATGCGAAGATAAGGTTTAAAGTTTAAAACGCGTAGAAAGAGAGAAGATAATTTTGTGTGAGAGAGAGATATGTTTTCTCCGAAACAATTAAAGACAGAAATAAAATAAAAAATCTGGTGTGACTGGCGCACAGCACACAACTTTCTCTTACCTTCGGTAATCGAAAGTTGTGTACTGTGCTTGTCACACCAGATTTTTTGTGTCGACATATATTTAGTTCCCGACAGTACGGAACATATGAATTCAGATGTAAAATTTATAAGTATGGGAAAATATTTATATTTTGTTACCATGGCAACCATTTCTCATATCTTCCCTATGAAATACAAGAGTAAAGTGGTCTTCAGAAGATTTCAATCACAAAATGAGAATATACATTTTAAAGAGAATCTAAAAAATAATTGATTTTTGAATTTTAAAAAAAATCGTTGGAGCAAATTTTGAGAAAATCGAAAAAAAACTGAAAAAGTACATCAGTAAAGTACTAGTACACTTTGGCCGATTTTGATTAAAAGCTTATTTTTCCGGTCCCGGGGGGTGTTTAACTTAAATATAAAATTTCAGCCTCATAGCTCAATTCCTTCATGCTTAAAATTGAACACACACACATCCACACACACACACACACACACAGACAGACCATGTCGCGAAAACCACTTTTTTGGATTCAGGGGACCTCAAAACGTGAAGATCCATCAAAATCTCGACATCGAATTTTTGACATGAAACCAATACTTTCTCTCTATATATATATTACATATATACATAGGTAAGAGAAAGTAAAAACATTAACATTTGGATCTAAGGAGGGGATGCGGGGGAGGATTTTGTCCCTTAAAATGCAAAAAAATCATTAAATATCTGGTGTGACTGGCGCACAGCACACAACTTTCTCTTACCTTCGGTAATCGAAAGTTGTGTACTGTGCTTGTCACACCAGATTTTTTGTGTCGACATATATTTAGTTCCCGACAGTACAGAACATATGAATTCAAGATGTAAAATTTATAAGTATGGGAAAATATTTATATTTTGTGACCATGGCAACCATTTCTCCTATCTTCCCTATGAAATACAAGAGTAAAGTGGTCTTCAGAAGATTTCAATCGCAAAATGAGAATATACCTTTTAAAGAGCAAATAATTGATTTTTGAATTAAAAAAAAAAATCGTTGGAGCAAATTTTGAGAAAATCGAAAAAAAAAAATGAAAAAGTGCATCAGTAAAGTACTAGTACTCTTTGGCCAATTTTGTTCAAAAGCTTATTTTCCCGGTCCCGGGGGGTGTTTAACTTAAATATAAAATTTCAACCTCATAGCTCAATTCCTTCATGCTTAAAATTGAACACACACACACACCCGCACACACACCCACCCACACACACACAGACAGACACACACACACACAGAGACATACAGACCATGTCGCGAAAACCACTTTTTTGGATTCAGGGGACCTCAAAACGTGAAGATCCATCAAAATCTCGACATCGAATTTTTGACATGAATCCAATACTTTCTCTCTATATAGCCTATATATTACATATATACATAGGTAAGAGAAAGTAAAAATTAACAATTTTCTGATTTTTCACAATTTTTTCACAATTTTTTCACTGATTTTCTACATATTCAGGCGGACAGACCCACCTCACCCTTCCTTAAACATCCCTCAACTAAAAAAAATATATAGGATAAAGCGGGTGGGGTGTGAGCGATTCCGAAGCTCTTGCAAGAAGAATTTTTTTCAAACTTTGACAAGAAATAATTTCTACCCCTTTAGATAAAATATGGAAATATTGAAGGACATAGAAGAATCCGTATATTTAAGTTTAAATTTGTAAAGATCGGCCCAAAAAAATGAAAGTAATAGCTGCATATTTGCCAATTTGACCAACTGAGCTGTGAATCTTCCATCTTCTTGCAAGCGCTTCGGAATCATTTGAAAATGATTTTGATGATTATTTTTAATGATTTTTTTGCATTTTAAGGGACAAAATCCTCCCCCGCATCCTCCCCTTAGATTCAAATGTTAATGTTTTTTAACTTTTATTTATTTATTTTCACTTCTCTAGACCTTCTGAAGAAATGTTAGGGCTAAAATATTCCTTTTCATCCCTCCAAATTTTTTTTCGTGGCCCTATAATTAACGAAAAGGGGTGGAAATAAGTAGAGGGCTCCCCCCCCCCGAAAACGGTACGTGGTGAAGGAAAACGGAAGTCATATTTGGATTCAGGAGGTCATTTTACTTAAGAATCTGAAGGAATTTTCTCGGGGCTTTTTTTCTTGTAGCACAGTGTTATTAATCATGATATTTCAGTAAACTTGGTAATTTTTTTACAATTGATCAATTTTTGACTTGCTCATGTTTTCGTGTATGTTAACGGTTACAGAAATATAGCTCTACATTGTTTAAGGGTTAAAAGGTTGCTATTAAAACTTTTTGAAGATGGCTACTAAGCGAGAGTGACTTATCATTTTGATATTATTCAAATTAGACAATACAATTGTTTAAATGATTTTCGGACAATTTTCTTTTTTTTTATTTCATTTAAGATCTTTTTCGGCATCGAAGGCCATTGATTTCAATTGGATTGGTAGCCGATCTAATTGAAATAAATTGTCGCATGAGACGGGATGCGAACCCGTGGTACAAATGGCCAGCACGCTACCTATTACACCAAGGCCCGAGGGCATCTTCGGTACTCAATGACGAGCGAAATATGTTCTGACACGAAGTTTCAAAATTGTACCGTTTTGTTTTAGCATATTATAAAATTTGTAAACGAATACAGTTCTTTATCAATGTTAATTTGAATCCGGAACTAAATAAATATCACCCCTATTACCCACTACTCTTCTGGCGTGCGCCACTGCCTCTTCACCTTCTCTTCATAAATTTTGGACCATTGGCTAACAATCCCGGTGAAATAAATAGAGACGGGGCTTAAATGGCTTTCGCTGCCGAAAAAAAGCTTAAAAGAATAAAAAAAAAAAAAAATTTGGGCCCCCCCCTTGACCAAATCCTGGGACCGCCACTGTAAACATATACTTTGCAGGGCCGCAGACAGGGGGGCAGGGGGCTATATCCCCGGGGCCCGGGCCCTCTGAAAGGGCCGGGGCCCTTTGCGCTTCAACCTTAAAATTCTAATAAAAAATAATTTCAATGAATAAAATTTCAATTAAAAAAAATCATTTTCTTGAAATTTTTTCCTAAGGAGCCCGGGTCCTTTAAGCTCAAATCTTAAAATTTATAAAAAAAATAATTTTCTTGAAATTTTTTCCTAACGCAAATTTCAGTGTCTAATTTTCAAAAAAATTTCCATACCTCAAGACGTCTGTCCAGGTCTAGCCTCAATAAATTTGATAACCCTATGTTTAGGAAATTTTGAAAAATTTTTAAATAACTTTTTTATTTAAATAAATATTGTAAGCTATGTATAACTGTTTCAAAAATTGTATCAAAAACTGTGTAAAAAATTGTTGGCACAATAGCCTTTGCATACTAAAAAAAACTAAGGGTGGGGGGGGCCCGTATTATTATGTAGCCTCGGGGCCCATCAAGTCTGTCTGCGGCCCTGACTACAAGGAAGACAAAGTTTCCATAATATTTGAATTTGATTTTAAATTTTAATTAAAATGTATGTACGTATTATTTGAAAAAAAGTTAATACCCTTGAGATAGAGAAATAAGAAATATGGGGATTGACTTCCCCGAGACTTTCTCGTATATTCTTTTGGAATTACGTCTGGGTGTGTGTGTGAACACGATTGCTTAAAAACCAAAGCAGTTAGATCGATGAAATTTGGTATATGCTCCTTACACTAAAATTGTAGATTTCTATCAACTTTTGGAGTAAATACGTCACTTGGAAGTAGTTTGTTTCACAAATTCATTTGTTTATATTTACCCTTTTTTTAATGACACCTGTATGATTTTGTTTTGATTTTTTATCAAAATTAACGAATATTTTCTATTTCTTTTTTGATTATTTCAAAAACTATCCAGTTTTCGAAAAAATGTCAAAGAATAAAAACTTTTTAAAATAGAGTATTTTATCATAATATAACAAAAAAATTGAAAATTTCAAAATTTTTGAAAAAACTTTTTAAGTAAAGTACTACTTCCAAGTGACGTATTTACTCCAAAAGTTGATAGAAATCTACAATTTTAGTGTAAGGAGCATATACCAAATTTCATCCATCAAACTGCTTTGGTTTTTAAGCAATCGTGTTTACACACACACACACACACACACACAGACATAATGCCAAAAATGTTTTTTTTTGGACTCAGGGAGGTCTAAAACGTGGAGAAACATCAAAATCTCGAAGTCGAATTTTTTACGATTACATAACTTTCTCTATACGAGAAATAAGAAAGTAAAAATTATTCTTACCTGATTGCGGTGAGCTGGTTTCTGCCCTTTTGTCCTGCACTAAGTTCAGGAATCAGAGATAAATGACTAATTTGAATAATGGCCCAGCCAATTTGAAAATGGGCAACAAAAAAAGCATAAAAAAATAGCGAGATAATGGCTTGAGTTGAAGTTGGATTTTTAAAGTCATCAGGACACGTTTCGCAGTCGAGAAAGAGAAACGGAAACGAACAAAACACCAGAAATGTGCCTGTCGACAAAAAGAAATTGTCTAAGGAAAAAAAAATAAATAAATTCATAATAATAATAATGATTTGAAAGTTCGGATTGTTGACCCCGAGGAATCAGAGTGTGGAACGTCCCCCAGTATCCATTAGTATTTATGTATTAAAAAAAAAATATATTAATAAATATAAACCACTAAATGGCCTCTGTAGCCGAAAGGGTTAAAAAAACAAAGTGTTTAAGGTGAATTATAATTGTTTAAGAAAATTCGAATTATAATTGATTTATATTATACACCAGACCAACTCAAATGGTTTTATCAATTTAAGAAAATTTATTTTTGAAAAATACAATACAAAAACAAAATGATTAATACTGTATTATTATACTATGGTGAAATCAGTGGCGGATCCAGAGGTTTTTCTCAGGGGGGAGTAATCTGGAGTGACTGGTCGCACAGCACACATTTTTTTCTTAATTTCGGTAATTTAAAGGCGCATTCTGTACTTGTTTGCCAGAATATAAATACAAATCTCCCTAGTTGCGTCATAGGTTTATCATTTAAATAGTTTTCAGAAAAAAATATTTATTAAAATGGCATTGAAATTAAATTTTTCATTGATAAGCTAAAACGAACATTGAGAGTTTTTAAATTCTTTTCCAATATTATCAGCAATTAATATGAGTAGTAATATTATGAGTAGTCTGGTATTCTGATAAGAAAAATAATTTCATAAATGATTGTATAGAATTTACCTGCTATATGCAATGGCCTTTTAGGGCCTCTTTGGTCGACTATAATTCCTATAAGTGGCGTAGCTAGGGCATCGACTACTTGACCTGAAAAAAAAGAAGAGAAAATTATAATAATAATCTACTTATTTATTTAAGAGATTTATTGTTGCCATTTTTGCCACCGATTGGAAATAAATATTATAAATACTAAAATGTTTCTCAGTGTCACAGATAGTGTTTTGATTCAAGGAAAAAATAAAATGAATTATCATATTGTCTATTGTTCTAGTTTATTTATTGCACTTATATAAGCGAGGATTATAATCTCAAGTTTTTCTTCGTTTGCAATATAGCATGGTGCTACTTTTTTACTAATAATAAATTTAAATTGAACTTTTTTTATATAAACTTTCTCTGAAAATGTTCAAAAAAATTTTCAAATTTTTTCGTTTTTTACTTCATTTCATGAATTTTTGTCGCATACATTAACAAGATAAAAAAAAAAAACCTTTTGTGGCGCGCAGTAGGCTACATTGGAATTCAAGAGTCTGTTTCAAACAATTTTGAGAGGAAAATGAGAAAAATATATTTTAAAGACTATCTAAAAAATAATTGATTTTTGAAATTTAGTCAAAATTGTTAGAAATTTTGAGAAAATAACTGGAAAAGTACATCAGTACTAGTACTTTTGTTCAAAAGCTTATTTTCACGCCTCAGGGAGGGGGGGTAACTTAAATATAAAATTGTACCTTCGTACTTTTTTATTCTACTTTATTTTGATAAATCACACCCAGGTCCTTTTGCCGGATCCATTTTTTGGACTCACGGATTCTCAAAACGTGTATTTCAATAAAGTCCCGACATCGAAATTTTGAATCCAATATTTTCTTTTTATATATTCACATATTTAGGTAGGGGAAAGTGGAAAATTAATTTATTTGCCGACGATTAGTCTTTCTGCCGACGTTTAGCATCTTCTTCAGGCAAATCATAAAAAATTTTTTCTGTATTTACAAAGTGAATGGTATTATTTTAAAAATACTGAACTTTAATTAGCCCCAAAATTTAAGTCACAAAAAAAACATAATGTGATAGCAACTTTTGTTTATCGAAGATAAGATGCCAAAACATAGGATAATAAATAATTATAAATTAACTAGCCGCTCCGCCCGCCTTCGGCCCCCTGGACTCCCTTCAGATTTTCTTAATCAAGTACCGTAAGACCTACTGAAATTTTTCAATCAACTCGTTTCAGGCAATAAAGATACATATCTGGCTTATTGAAAATTACTATTCTCTTATCTCAAGGAGAATCTATATGTATGGTGGCAGCAAGGGCGGATCCAGAGGTGTTTCTCGGGGGGGGGGAATCTGGTGTGACTCGTCGCACAGCATACTATTTTTCCTTAATTTCGGTAATTTAAAGGGGCATTCTGTACTTGTTTGCCAGAATATAAATACAAATCAAATTTTTAAGTATTAATTTTTAAAATTTTACATTAAAAATAAATTTTTTAGCGAAAAAAAGGTATTTTTTTCAAATCTCGGGGGGGGGGTAATTGCCCCCCTTCCCCCCCCCCCCCCTTGTATCCGCCCTTGGGTGGCAGGGTGTCCGTCCGTCTGTCTGGTTGCCTCTAAGCCGAGGTCCCATCCCCGATCTCTCTAAAGAAAAAAATTGAAAATTTAATTATAAAACGATTTTTATTATTCTTCATTTGGATTTAATTATTTAATTATTTTAATTAATTGGCTTTCATAAGGCAAGACAACCTAATGCTTTCCAATGGGAAAATTCTGGATTTTTTTGTGCCTCCCCTTTTGAAAATTTCGAGACCCGAGTATTTTTCCTAGACTCTATATAAGACTCTATAAGCCTGCAAAATTTCGTTTCAAAATTCCAACTGGAACTTGGTCAAACAGACCGTGACAGAGCGCGACGGACAGACAGACGGACACTCCGCTATTATATACTATTATATGATAAGATTTCATTGACTGTTTTTTGGAGTATTAGAATACTATATACAAGGAAACAGGAGCCTCCCCGGGAACACCAGCCAGGGGAAGCTCCCGTTCCCTTTTCCAAATTGAATATCTACAGCCATTCAACTCAAGAAATCCCATTGATATATTTCATTTAATTAAAGACTATAACATGCTAGTCTCTCTTACCGATGAGTATCATAGCTCCTGCCATGACAGGCGTCATGCCGATTACCACTTGGAAGAAGAGCATCGTGTAAGAGAACCAAATGGCAGCGCAGATATCGTTTAGGATGTGACCCAAACCGAAAGCGATTCGGGTACTCAGATTCAGTCCACGAGGCCTGTCTCTGATTAGTGGCGTTTGTTCTGTGTCTGCTTCATAGGACGACTTATCCAGCGGGGATATCGTCCGGCCACGAGGCCTGTCTCTGAATAGATACGATTCATCTGCATCTGAATCAAAAGATTCCACCGGGGATGTCGTTCGGCGCTCCATCTTTAATTCTTTCTTTCTCTCTCTCTTTCTAACTAATTGAAATCCATTTCTGAAACATATGAAAACAAATTTTCATCTTTTGAAAAATTCGGAATAAGACGATATCTTTTATTCTACTAGCAGCATGGCCTGACTTTCGTTTCCTAAATTGAATGAGTTTAAGCTTAAAGTTAGACTCAGATCAATGGGACAACCAAGCGATCAGTTATTAAGGGGATTTCCTCATTGGATAGAGAAAAAAATATTCTCTAAGCCAGGAGTGTTTTTGGAACAGGGTTTTTGGAACTAGGAGATTTTTTAGGGGGGGGCAAAACTCCTTAAAATTTTCTATACAAAACTCATATCATTTTACCTTTTTTTAGTAAATCTTTCTATAATTGCCGCCCCCTGATATCTGCCGCCCGGGGCACACGCACCCACTGCTCCCCCCCTAGATCCGGCCCTGTTTTGGAAGCAAGGGCGCATTTAAAAATTTGCTTGAACGTTTCGGTCGCAACAGTATATTTGTTTATTAAAAACGTTTATATGACATAAGATGCCGAAAATACTTTTAAAAAAATTCTAATTATTTGTTTATTTTTTTAAGTCTTTTCGGCACCTCAAACCATAAAGACTCTAACGATACACATTATTTATATAAACGATATAATATTGATATTAGGGTTTCCAGGAACATCTTAATTATTTTAATTAATCACTCGTGAAAAATCTAGGCTGTCTATCACTGCTCTGCGCCTTGTGATGTAATTCTTATAAAAAAGTTTTTTGTTTCTTAGACCATTTTTCAAAATATCTGATTGATTGATTTAAACTTGGAATAGAGTTTTTTTTATTTGTCATAAATGAAATAATAACTAAACACAATCGCTGCTTGCATAACAATTGTGATTGCATTTTAATGACAATAATTATTCAAAGTGACCTAGAAGAAAATAAAAGCGACATTTTCTCTTTACTACCTTGGCTTATGTTCTTTTAATTATAAAAGAGATCCATTAGCCGTACGGATTAAGTAAGCTTCTAAATTGAAAATAACTTCTTCAAATTTTCACCTCTATCGGAGATATGAAAGAGAACAAGAATAAAAAAAGTCAAAATAGTTACTTGCTAGGATGAACGAAAAGACAAAATTTGAAATCTTCCTCTTTATAAAAAAGAAAAAATACAAGAAAGAAATATGCTGGGACTAGGGTTTGTCGGTTATCAAAAACCAGCTTCGAAAAACCCTTTTTGAAGAGAAAATTATGAAATTCGAAAACTGTTTTTTTTTTTAATAAGTTATATTGACACGTTTCATCTGTCAATTTTTGTTGACATTAGAACTTGGAATTTTTGGCAGAATATCTCTTTTAAAGAGAACATTTTGTCGATTGAGACGGGATGAGAACGACTTCGTCAAAAATTCTATCATCATCAAATAATCTATCAAATAACTAGAAACTGTGATATACAGTGGCGGATTTACTCAATTAAAATTGATTTGAAATATTTCTTAAAGAATCCCGTGCCGACTTGAATGATTCCATTATTCAAATTTGAGTATTTTCTTCTTATTATTCTAAAAGCAAAAAAAAAAAAAAAAAAAAAAAAAAAAAAAATTGACCCGAATTTTGAAAAGCTCCTCAATTGTATAATTTGAGAATGGATTGCGTTAAGCCGAAATATTTGCCAATAAATTATTTTAAAGTAGCAAGCAGTCGCTGGTTTGTTATTTTTTCACCATACCTTAAAAATACAAACGGAATAAATAAAATTTTTTTATTTTATTTAAATTAATTACTATTTTCGGCTGCAGAGGCCATTAATGTTTCAATTTGTATATATTTTATTAATACGGGGATGGCTACCAGGGGACTGGTTGTTTCTCGGTGCCACCCATCCATCTAGACGCCCTTTTGGCTACCAGCAACGATCTTGGTGGCTGTTGCTCTACTCTCTTGCCAGACCACTCGGTCAAAATTCAATATAAATAATTAACTTTTTATTTCTATTTTTGATGTGACACCTGGAACTACATATTAACTATAAAATAGTCCTCGGACTTGGGTAGTTGGTGCCTAGTATACCAAGGGGCGAGGGTTCGGATTCCAGGCAGTCCGATGATTTTATTTAAGCCATTTGAATACCAAATAAAAGAATGCCTGGACTTCCAATTCATTAACAACGGTTATCGTAAAAGTCTTATATGGCCTAAGTTGCCGAAAAGACTGTATGCATGAGTGTGAATGGAAAAAAAAGAAAAGGTGATGATCCGCCGGGGGAGTCAGCTCGGCGGGGAGCGAAGTCCACCGAAGGCGGGCGCCGCGGCTAGTCAAAATCAAATTTTGAAGCAACAATCATTCCCGCAGAAGGCGGGTTTTATAATAAGGTTAAAGAAATACAATTTCAAATGCCATAAGCTTGATAACTGAACTCAAACAAAAATATCAAAACATAATTTATCTTTCCTTTTACATGGTTTTCTAAAATAAATAATATTTTTACTTACTACTTAATAAATTAACAAAGTTCGTGATTTTTTCATGTTCAATAAATATTTTTGACGGCATCAAAACAGAAATGATTAGATACAGTACGTATTAAGCAAGAGAAAAGAATGCTTTAGCAAACAAACCGTTAAGAAATAGGAGCAGAGGCAGCGGGCAGACACGCAGGACATTCGATCTCTAAGGTCATTGCTAAGGTTTCAATGAACCTGCAAAACCACTTCAGCTCACAAGCACAAAAGAGAAGAAACTTTCACTGAAGAATTTTATTGATTTATGTTAGAAAATAAATCATTATTTAGCCTATATTTGATAAGATTTGTAAACAGATTCCGATATCTACGTATGAGTGAATTTTATCTTAAAAGTAAGGGGGAGGGGAGTGATCTTTTTTTAAATCTTTTTTGACATCTGATACCTATTGATAAGTCAATTCAATAGAATACTTTTCTCACTTGGGACGGGAAGCGATTCCAAACAAGAACTTTATTTATAAGAATTTAATTACACTAGTCGACAAGGTTTTTTTTCACAAGATATCTGATTAGTGAAGCCTAGTGCATTTTTTCATTCTGAATTCAGATATGTAGTTAGAATTTTTCCATCGGCACAGTTTTAGAGATATAGAGCAAAATAGATTTTGGTTGAAAATGGGCTCTAAAACGGCTTTTATTTAGAATGTTCAAATTATTTTTAACGCCACACCCCGTCAAATTATGCAGATAGTTAGAATACATATAAATTTTAAGTTTCATCCCAATCGGAGGTCATTTAGACGTGCCGCAAACGGCTTAAAGTTTTAAAAAATCGAAATTTTCAAGATTTTTTTTGCTTTGGTCACCCCTAATACAATTTTAGATATCCCTGAATGAAAAAAACATATACGATATTCTATAGTTCTTTGGCTTTCTAAAAACATTCATTCGTAAAAATCTGTTAATTATTAACGAAATTATGAACAAAAACGCCAGCAAAGAAAAAACACAAGTACACTCACTGGACGAAAAAATGGACCAGCACCCCACCCGAGAAGCCCCGAGTCGGGCCGGCCAACTTTATTATATATTATTAAAAAAATATTTTGAATCTCATATCTTTCTTTATACTTCTAAAAGAACAAGAGGTATCCCAGTGGGTGGTCGCTGGGTTTAATCGAAGAAGATAGAAGGAGGGGGCGGGGGCGGGGGGGCTATGAGGGAGAACTAAATTTAATGTATTCACTATGTATTGCGGGGGTCGTAATATTGACATAATAAGGTAGGCATTTCAATCAAAATCTATTTTGCTCTATATCTCTAAAACTGTGCCTGATGGGGAAAAACTGAATTGATATTTGAATTCAGCATGACAAATACTTCTAGAATTTCATATCTTCATTCTTGTGAAAGAAAAAAGTTCATTTTTGTCGACTAGTGTTATTATAAAAAAATATTTATAGCTGTAGATTCAATTAGGATTCGAAGGACTTGCAGCCGGAAATTAAATAAAAATCTTATTTAATTTTTTATTCGCCGACGTTTCGGTCGCCAATCACGACCTTCGACAGGGCAAAGAGAAAATGCGCAATTTCACGACGTTTCGGCAGCGGTCATGTCTTTATCAGAGCGTTGCCTACAATTATTTTAAAGAAAATTTTTCAACTTCTTTATAAAGAAGTTTTAAACTCTGTTTTCTGCATCAGAAGCAATTTAAATAGACAAGGATTCAGTTTTTTTTATTTGCTCTCTCGGCTGCTGAGGCCATTTAGGGGTATCTAGTGTAAGCCTATATTTAAATTATATTATACCGATGGCTACCGGGGACGTTCAACACGCGCTTAACAGCAACGATTCTGAAGGATTCAGTTAAAAGAAAAGTAAGTAAATAAAAAACTTTTGTTTTTCTGTCGGCACTCACATTTTTGACAACAAAGTTAAACTATTCGAATGTCGAAACGTCAACAATTAAAAATAAATATAATCAAATTTATTTTAAATTCTTCTACAGCCGCTAATCATCTACATACTAACACAGAATTTAAGAATAAAGAGATTAAAAGGATCGTCCGTCTCACTGGCTGGTGAAAAAAAGGAAAAATCGGTGTGACTGGCGCACAGCACACAACTTCTCTTACCTTCGGTAATCGAAATTGTGTTCTGTGCTTGTCACACCAGATTTTTTGTGTCGACATGTATTTAGTTTCCGACAGTACGGTACATTCGATTTTCAAGATGTAAAATTTATAAGTATGGGAAAATATTTGGGTAAGTGGTCTTCAGAAGATTTCAATCACAAAATAAGAATATACATTTTAAAGAGAATCTAAAAAATAATTGATTTTTGAATTTAAAAAAAAATCGTTGGAGCAAATTTTGAGAAAATCGAAAAAAACTGAAAAAGTGCATCAGTAAAGTGCTAGTACTTTTTGGTCGATTTTGTTCAAAAGCTCTGTCACGTCCCTGGGGGTGCCTAACTTAAATATACAATTTCAACCTCCTAGCTCTTTTCGTTCTTGAGATATTTTGTTCACAGACAACACACACACACACACACACACACACACACACACAAGAGAGACACAGAGAACACAGACAGACCATGTCGCGAAAACCACTTTTTTGGATTAAGGGGACCTCAAAACGTGAAGATCCATCAAAATCTCGACATCGAATTTTTGACATGAGATCCAATAGGTACTGTCTCTCTCTATATTAACATATGGAGGTAAGAGAAAGTAAAAATTGTTTAGAAGATGAAATAAAATGAAAAACTTCTTTTCCGACCGATTTATTTTAATATCCCTCAGGGGCTATAGAAATTTTTTCGGGGGGGGGGGGCTGTTCTCAAAAATTTTAGCGAAAAATTTTGTTCTTTCGCGGAACCAAAATTTTTTTCATGTGCCGTCGCGGAACCAAAAATTTTGCCCGTGCGTGAAAATATTTTTCCTTTTTTTAGAGAAGCAAAATTTTTCCCAAACGCGGAACCTAAATTTTTTTTGTGCCGTTCGCGGGACATTTCACTCTTTTGCGGAACTTCGGATTTTCGTGCTGCGGGGCCGAGCAAACATTTCGGGGGGGGGGCGAGACCCATTATTGTCTCTATATCCCTATAGGGCTATATGCATTTAGGAAATTTGGGGGGGCCTCGCCCCCCCTTATGCGCCCCTGATATCCCTTGTCGATGTTTCGGGGTCTAAATATGTTAAAATAATTCTTAGCTCTGCCTCCTTCAGTTGTTAGTATATTTTGGAATATCCAAATGCTGATATGCTGAGCCATCATGAGAGTTAAATTTTTTATATGAATATTTGACCTCTTGGAGTTATGAGCCCGTATTAAGACAATAGTAAAGGAAAGTTAAATATATATGTTAGAATATATTTTTAATTTATTCAAAGGACCGTAGATGGAAGAAGGGGATGCCTAAAACTTAAAAAATTCGGCCCTACATAGCTCTTCCCTTTATCTTTTCTCTTACTGCTAACTCGGTTTGACACAAATATCCTTGCTTCAGTTTCTTTTCTAAAATTAAATATTAATTAAAAATAATAAGGAGATATAAGAATATTAATCAATAAGAAAAAGAGGAAGTTTATGATTAAATTTAATTATCAAGATTAAAATAATTAATTAAATCTAATTATGTTATCGAAGTGAATAGCTGAATCAATATGTAGTAGGATAAATAAAAGGCCAAGCAGCTATGTTTCTTTCTTTATTATAGAACCCACAGCGACGTTTCGGTCGGCCTTCTTCAGAGTTCAGTCAACAGAAAAATCCTCTTATGTTCTTTGATAGACATTTCATAAAATTAATTTCGATCTATCAGATATTATACAAAGCCAATATTGACTAAGAAATATCTGATAGGTCGTAATGAATTTTATGAAATGACTATCAAAGAACATCAAGAGGATTTTTCTGTTGACTGATCAGCTAGCCATGAAGAAGGTCGCATAGTCGACCGAAACGTCGCGGTGGGTTCTATAATAAAGAAAGAAACATACCTGCTTGGTTTTTTATTTATCCTACTAAAGCTAATTAATTTTTTAACAAAAATTTAAAACGCCCATGAATGTATCATAATTCCGCGGGCCGCATATCAAATTATAGGCCTATAACCAACCACTAAGGGTCGGTTGCTTCACTTCTAATTAACTTGCTATTCCTCGGATAAGCTGGTTGACTAGCTTTTGAGTATTTCTAGTTAGCCATTATAGACATTTTTTGGGGAATAAAAAAATAAAATAAATATATTACAAGGAGTAGTGGCTGAATCTATAATTTATAATGAGGAGATAAAGGCACCTAAAGCAAAATAAAGAAAAAAATTTTTATTGCGTTATTGAACAACAATGTCGACCGATTATTCCTGCCTTCATTGGGACATGTATTTTATTTGCTTCGAGGTTAGAGGGACTCTGTGTGAGTAATGGTCACTCTTGAACCAGAGGTCATGTCAACTGACCAATGTTCAGACCAGAAGCTGCCAAGAGCTCCTCTAACCTCGAGGCAATCAAAACACATGTCCTGATGAAGGCTGGAAAAATCGGCCGAAACGTGGACATTGTTGATCGATAAAGCAAAGTAAAATTTTTTTCTTTATTTTACTTTGGCTCTCTTTATCTCTTCATTATAAAATAAATGGAGGCTCGCTGGTGTAGCGGACTAGGATGTCGGGTTCTACAAAGGAGATCCGAGTTCGAATCCTGGGCGTGCGAGATTTTTTCATTAAATAAAAATATTTATTTAATGTAAACAAATCCTCAAGCAGGCACTGGATTGGAATATTGGATCTCACCACAATAGCCCCCTGACGAGGAGAGGGAGTTGCTGGGACATCCCGTCCTGTGGAAGGGACGTAAAGAAGATTCCCTCTCAGTGATGCATTCTTCGTAAGGAGTAGGCTACACGCCGGTGCTGAGGGAGTCCCACTTCAACTAGGACGTCCTCCATAGCATAGAAGAGGTTGGATAAAAGGAGCCGGTTGGAACCAGAAATAAGGATTAGTTCACTAGATAGAAACGAAGGAAGGAGGAGGAGTTAAGGATAGGAAATAATGTAACTTCACGGGGTGCCGGTAGATGGCTACGGCCAGAGGCCGGTTGGGTTTGAGGTGTGTGTCTTCGTGCACGAAAGCACCTCGGGGAAATAAACGGGGATCCCGATAGGAATTTCAAATTAAAAAAATCAATATATTTTATAAAAATGTGATGAACCTCGCGGGCCGCAAAAATGTTCAACGTGGGCCGCGGGTTGGCCACCCCTGGCTTACAAAATAACCAAAACTGGTTTTTGGAAATAAATTAGATTATTAAAAAAAAATATATAAAATCGAAATTATAAGAGAAATTTTAATATTATGAAAAGAAACTTACCAATAGTATAACTTCGCCTGTTGATAAGATGTGTTTAATCGGATAATAATCCGTTAAGGACGGACGATTTGATTATAGTGTGCGAGTCTATTAGATGTAACCGGTTGATTGAGTCATTCAGACGAGTAGTTAGTTTGTGCCTTTAGGTTTTCTACTGACTGACTGGCTGAACGCAAACGAAAGGAAAGCCTTTTTGCTGCTTTGCTTTCTTTCTGGGTCAATCATCGCTCTCTCCTTCGTCTCCTTCCCCTTTTCATCAACAACTCACCTGTAATAGAAAAATTCTTCTCTCTTCTATTTTATTTTTCAAATTAAATTCCGTTTTGATACTAATTAACCCTTTCTTATTATATTTTAATTATTTACATTGTTAATTTAATTTTTTTTTTTTTTTTATATAAAAAACATTCACACTCACACACACATTCACACAGTCTTTTCGGCAACTCAGGCCATTTAAGACTTTGACGATAACCGTTGTAATTAATATATATATTGTGGGTTCAGGCATTTCTATTTAAACCATCTCGTATCCAAATGGCTTAAATAAAATCATCGGACTGCCTGGGTCCGAACCCGCGACGTTTGGTATAGGAGGTAGGCACGCTACCTACTACGCCAAACTCGGGGGCGTTAATTTAATTAATATTAAAAAAAAAAAAATTATTTTTCTCCAACCCCATTAATTATTTTTTAAAATAAGACAGAAATATACAGAATAAATTTTTAGAGAATATTTTTGAATTTTAAGGTATTTTTTGGCATCTGAGGCTATTTTCCTAAATTAATTGATATACAATGAAATTTAGAAAAATTTTCATCGCTTGGAGTTATCAAGAAAATAAATACCGTAATAAATAAATTCGTATTGGTATACAGAACCTTCAGGCACAAAATTTTTTCTAGGGGAGGGGGAGGGTTTGGATGATCCGAGAGGTGATTCCTCCTTCCACCCAAATGAATAAATTTTAAATAAAAATGTAAAATTTTTAGTATAGTATTTAAACCATATAGGCCCTACGGTATCTCTTTATTTATAATTTTTGAGATTTCCGGGGCGGGGGAGGGAAGAGGTGCTCCCATATCCTGCTACGAACCTTATGCTAATTCTTGAATTAGCTACCAATCAAATGAAATTAATTTTTGTCGCATGAGACGGGATGCGAACCTTAGCACAAAAGGCAGAAACTCTACCACTGAGCCATGGCCCAAGGGAAGGATGGACGCAAGGGGGGGGGGGATAATGGGGTAATTACCCCCCAAGATTTGAGAAAAATATTTTTCTTGGAAATTATATTTTAATATAACATTTTAAAAATTAATACTTAAAAATTTGATTTGTATATATATGGTAAATAAGTACAGAATGTTACTTTAAATTACCGAAAGTAAGAGAAAGTTGTGTGCTGTGCGATTAGTCACACCAGATTACTCCCCCTCGCAAAAAAACTCCGCCCTTGCCCAAGAGCCATTTTTTAACTATTAAACCATACAACTCTCGAAGCATCTTAAATAAATTATATTTAATTATTTTTATATAAATTATAATAATTTTTTTCAAAAGAAATAATAAAATGGAGAAGCTCGATTGCTTTGACTTTGACTCCATTGAAAACGCAAGCGAATGCCTCGTCTCTTTATCTCTTCCATGACTTTGACAACGAAAACTGATAAAATATTTCTCACATGTCATCAGATCAACTTATTTACATTTCATCTTAATTATTTATATTTTTTAAGGTCAGTAATGCATTTAAATATTTATTTGGTTCAGGATTATTATTTTCAATAAATTAAATAATTAAAAATATTCTAAACTTGTGATTAAATATGATAACCTTTCTTTGTCTGTCTGTCAAATTTTATTTTCATTTTTATTTAATATTTCATTTCTTTTATTCTTTTAATTATTTAATATTTAATTTTAATTTAATATCTGCATTATATAAACTAAATAGATTATTCGTTTTATTAATTCATTCACTATTTCCTTCACTTTGACAAATAATTTTTTTTCTTTTTCCTTTATTTTTAATTAGTTTAAATAATTATGTGTTTTTAAATTATTTTTCAATTATTCCTAGTTTTTAAAATTATTATTTACTGGATTTTTTAAAATTCATATTCCAATGTAGATTGAACTTTTAAAAAAGGGTCAAATAATTGAGAGTGAATAGGGAGGAAATTTAATCTGACCTTTTCTATCAAGATTAAATCACATGTTTAGAAGTATTTATATAAATAATGGCTAAATCCTATATGACGGTAAGTAAATTTTTATTAAAATTAGGAAGTTTTCAGGGAGAATTCACCCTCCCTTCCCTTTATTATTCTAAAAGAGGTGGCGGTAAGCCAATTTGATCGAGATATATGCCAAAATAAGGAAAATTTTGAAGAAATACAAGGACCACATTAACCATTAAAAATATATATTTTTACTTACTTTTTGGGTTTTTTCTTTCTCCATTGTAATTTAGATGACAAAAACCTTGCGTCTGACCTATTCTGATTGAGATAAGTAAAGAAATTTATTAAATGGAGTTGAAAATATAAAAAATAATTTTATCGAAAATTGTTTATTTTTTTTTTAATATTGAACGATAAAGGAGCTAACTTCATGTTGTATTAAAAGTTAAAGTATTCACTGACTTTTTTTTTTTTAGTAAAAAGGCTCGAGTTTGCTACACTTATTAAGAACATCTTTGGGTCCGCGGGCCACCGATGGA
Organism: Euborellia annulipes; assembly: GCA_023213315.1. Lineage (NCBI taxonomy): Eukaryota > Metazoa > Arthropoda > Insecta > Dermaptera > Anisolabididae > Euborellia > Euborellia annulipes. The sequence continues at coordinate 48,893 of JAKCPI010005794.1, forward strand.
GACCCGTGTCTTTTGGTTCTTATATTTAAATTTAAATAAAAAATATCCATCCAGAATATATTAAAGAAGTTGCAGGGATCCCTTGTCCGAGAGCCGCCGGAGGCGGCTCGAGACCTTCGGTTAATTAAGGTCGGTTCTGTTTTAGATTTAAAAATATTCATCCAGAATATTTTAAAGAACTTGCAGGGATCCCTTGTCCGAGAGCCGCCGGAGGCGGCTCGAGACCTTCGGTTTTAAGTTCGGTTATTTTATTTTTAGAAAAAATTCAAAACAACTAGGGAATTCTCGGCTTCGGTTCGGTTCGGTTTGGTTCGGCTCGGCTCAGTTCGGTTCAAAACCATCCAGTTAGAAGCGATTCGGTAGCTTTTAAAATAAATTTTCGGGCCCGAAGGGCCGAAAGTTTAAGAGCTCGTAACTCGGATGGCCGAAAACCGAACCGAAGTCGACACTAGTGACAAAACAACTTCAGGGGACACGACCTAATTGTTTCGGTCCTTCGGTTGCAGTTCGGTTTCCTTCGATTAAAGAAAATTTAAAAAAACTAGGGAATTCTCGGCCTTAGTGACAAAACAAATAGCATGCCTAAATGAAAAAAAAAACGAAAGATTCATGAATGTTGAGCTAATGTCAAAAGTGGTCAAAAGTGTAAACTAGTCAGCCAGTGCGAAGGCTTGCCACTTTATTCTGAAGATTAACCGAAAAAATTATTCTTTGTTTTTTTTTTTCAATTATCATCTGAAGTTAGCCCCTTTATCATTGTTTATTAAAAAAAAAAAAATAAACAATTTTCGATAAAATTATTTTTTATATTTTCAACTCCATTTAATAAATTTCTTTACTTATCTCAATCAGAATAGGTCAGACGCAAGGTTTTTGTCATCTAAATTACAATGGAGAAAGAAAAAACCCAAAAAAGTAAGTAAAAATATATATTTTTAATGGTTAATGTGGTCCTTGTATTTCTTCAAAATTTTCCTTATTTTGGCATATATCTCGATCAAATTGGCTTACCGCCACCTCTTTTAGAATAATAAAGGGAAGGGAGGGTGAATTCTCCCTGAAAACTTCCTAATTTTAATAAAAATTTACTTACCGTCATATAGGATCACGCCCAAACTCTTTCTATAAAGATTAAGCAATACAAATAATCTTTATATAATTATTTATGTTAAAAATCTTTATTAAATGATTTATTTTTTCATTTTAGATTTGTGTGTGATTTGGTTCAAATTAGACTCGTCTTCAACTCATGTGTTTGGAGCTCTGAGAAAACATTATGTCACTCAAATATATATATCATAGTATTTTATTCTTCAAATGGATAGAAATGAAATTACTGATTGTATATAATAAAAGGAGAGAAAATAATTCCGCTGTTTTAAGCCAGAATGTTTCAAAGAAAATATAGTTCGATTAAATATTATTAAACAAGGTAAGCCTCAATGATTTTTGATTAACAGATCCAAAACACTAATTTTTTATTTTAAATTAACTCCGGGCGTCAGGAACTAATCTTTTAATATTAAATTTATTTATTTTCTATTTTAGATGTGATTTAGACCAAATGACATCCCTACATTTAGAGTTTATAGAGCACACTATCATATATATATATAATATATATTTCATGAAATTTTCAAAGTGAGATAAAAAACTTAGCAGTTTTAAGCAAAAAGAAAATGGAGAGTGATTAAATATCATTAAACAAGGTAAGCCTTAACAATTTAAAACAATAATTTGATTAACAGACATAAAAAAAATGAAAAAACGATTAATTTAAATTAGCTGATAATTAAATTTTCTTTTTACTTTATATTTCACTTCGAAGATTCTTCTTGTCATTGATCCAAGTTAACTCATCGTCATCTCACTTTGCCATTTGGTCAGTTTATTTATTTTCATCACTCTATTTTTTAATAATTAGTAACTATCATGGCTTTATAGCAAGATGGTCCTAGAGTCAAGGAATGATAAAATTTGGGTTCCTCTTTTATTTCATTCTTTATTTAAAAGTATTTACAAACTTCAAGTATACTCGAGCTAAAGAGAAAACTAAAATTCAAGCCAAATTTTATATATCTTGACTCTTGAAATTTTAAATTCAAAAACAAAATTTTTAATTTCTTTATTCTATTAATCTTATTTGAAAATTTTTCTTAAATTTCCTTTACTATAATAATTTTAATATTTTATATATAGTGTATATTGCAATATAATTCTAATTTAATTTATTGGGAGAAGGGTGGGTGGTTGAATAGTAAAACTTTTTTTAATTATATTAATTTTAAATGACATTAACGAATTGAAATGATTCAATTTTTTATTTCTATGCAGTAGGATATATATAAATAATTTTAATTCTCATTATTTGATAATTATATATTTTTTTCTTTTATTTTAGAATTCCTTCCAAGATTCTTCTTACCTTTGATCCAAGTTAACTCTCTATCTCCGTGAAGCTGGGGAGTAAATTGTTTTCAATCGCATTCTGCGCTACTTTGGTACACAGAGAAACTGACCTCGAGAAGGGCAAAGTCCAGGGAAAAAGACCAGGATCAAGATGGATCGACCAGGTGGAATCATTCACAGGCAGTTCGCTTCGGGTTTCTGCTGCGAGGGTGTTGGATAGAGAGGAATGGCCTCTGGCCTTGGCAAGAACGATTTTTCCCCTGACATACGAGGCGTCAATTTGCGCTTACGACTAAAAAGCGAACAAGTCAAGGTGAGCAATTCTTGCTATTCTGATCTGGGGAGTTTATTTCATATTTAGCCATTTCAGAGGATCAAGCTCCCCTATGCGTTTTCTTAAATGATTATTTTTTATAAAAGTAAATGAAAATCTTTATTCGATTATTTTTCTACGTTTGAATATAAAAGATTATCATACTTTTTTTTTTTAAAACAATGAAATAATCACATGGAAACGCATGCGGGTGCTTTGGTCGGTATATAATTGGGTTATGTGGCGATGGCGAGGATCGAATTCGCCGGGAAAATAAAAAGTCACTAATTTGACTAATTAGTCCTTTATTGAAAAAATATTTAATTTTAATAATCAAGTATTGTTGTCATTGTTTTGGAAAAATAAACAAACCCTTCCTGAACACGCCTCTCTTATTTTATTTACAAGGAATATTACTTTAAGTTTATAGTAAATACCATAGTTATGCTTTCTGAACAGAACACATCCTGCTGAGTGAGCCGGTATTTTTAGAATTTTTTTTATCATTTTTTGTTTGGAAGGGAAATATTGGTTTTGAAAAACCTAATTTAGAGAAAAATGAGTTTAAAGTTTCATCATATAAGATGAAGAACTAGAGCAGTGGTTCCCAAGGGTGCCGCGAGATATTTAGATAAAAAAATAAAATAAAAATAAAGAGGCGGAAAAAATCAAGTTTTGCTAAAAAAAAAGGTCAAATGATTTTCACGCAAGGGAAAAAAAATTCGCCCCAGAGCGGAAAAAATTTCGTTTTGATAGGGGAAAAAAAGGAAGGGTGCCGCTAGTGTGTAATATTATTCGCAACGCACCTTTGGGGTGCCGTGGATTGGGAAACGCTCAACTAGAGAATCGGAATCAGTAATAAATTGAACTTTTTTAGTAAATCTGCTCTCCTGAAAATTAAGCCCAGTCAAGATTTGGTACCTTTTCATGTGGATGGTCACAATATGTCGAGTTAAAATGATAAAAAATTTCTATTTCTATGCACTATATATTTTTCTTGAGACGTGAAAAATATTATCAAACTTATGATATATGTATTGCTCCATGTCTGCTGTTGAATATTATCTTTTTTATTATTAATTAAATCTTTTGCCTTTTGTGACTTCATCAGGCCAGCGTTGGTTAAATCAATATGAACGTTGATACAATTTCGTGTATTGATATAATATTAGTTAAGAAGAATAGAATATACTGATCATATCTAATTGTTTTTTTTTTTCTACTTTTTCAGACTCAAAAAGCACAACGCAGTGGTCGAGAATGAAGATGGAGAGTGAAATCATTTGCTTCATATGGAGTTCATTGTCAAAAAACAGCAGGCTGACAAAGCAAGAATATCTAATGTAAAAGGAAACAGCGCGTCTTTTCCTGAAAACATTTTGTAAGTCGTTAAACTTTCAATCTAAATACTCTTTTCCACTGTCATTGTTATAAAAATTGGGACCTGGTTCATCACCCTCACAAATCCCCGGATCCCCTCTTTTCTTTCCACTTGGGGTTTTCTCAAGTTAATTATTTACAAATTATATTTCAAATAGAAAATGTTTACTTAAACCATAATCTTGGGCATTCATAATGAGAAATTTATAATAGAAGCAATTTTTGAAAATTTTTTTAGACTTACAAGGTAAACGTTCCAAGGTGCCAACGCCAATTTGGTTTTCTTGAGCTTATTTGAGTCATTTTCGATTAGTTATTAGTCACTTTAATAGCCATCTCCGTGCAAATTTAGATTTCACTTATTTAGAGGGCCTCAAATTTACCAAAAAAATTGAACTTTTGCAATTTAACAAAATACAAAAGTTTAAACAAAACCTCCTCTTTTACTTCATCAAAAGGGTTTTTTTTTTTTTTTAAAAAAAAAATATAAATAAATTGTGGGGGCCTGATTTATTTCCATCTTTTGAAAATTGCCACACTTTGAATTAAAAGTTCGCGCGCCAGCTCATTGCTCATAGTGCATTTTCAATTTTTTTTTTTTCAAAAACTGGTCCAAATTTTCTTTAAACTCTTCGCATAAGTAGAGCAAAGTACCCTTATTAACATGGCATAGGTCACAATTCTTTTAAAATTTTTGAATTTCGAAAAATTACAAAAGTTCAATTTTTTTCGAAACTCTCTTGAAAGTTAAATACACAAATTAGAAATGTGTTTCTTGAGGCAATCGGTTCAGAAAAATGAGAACTTTAATTTGTGTCATGAGAAGATTTTTCAGAATCTTTATAGTATTCGCGTAATTTTCATTCAAAGTGTGGCAATTTTCAAAAGATGAAAAAACGTAATTTTCTGGAAATTGGGTCCAAATTATTTCTTTAAATTTTGTGCATAAATAGAGCAAAGTACCCTTGATGATAAGGCATAGGTCAAATTTCTGTTTAAACTTTTGAATTTTGGTAAATTGCAAAAGTTCAATTTTTTTGGTAATATTTGAGGCACTCTAAATAAGTGAAATCTAAATTTGCACAGATATGGCTATTAAAGTGACTAATAACTAATCGAAAATGACTCAAATAAGCTCAAGAAAACCAAATTGGCGTTGGACTACCTTGGAACGTTTATCTTGTTAGTATCATAGGGCTAATCAAAATTATTAAATTATATATATATATATATATATATCTTTATGACATAATTTTTTAAATAGTTAATTCGCTTTTTGAAATATTTAATAGAATTTAAGAGTCAAAGTTATACTTTGCATTAATATAGTTTTATTTTATTGCATAAGGGTTGATTTAAATATAGGATATTAATAATAAAATAATACTTACCTTGAGAAGTCCTCATTTGGAAAAGAAATGACATCTCCTATCTCCTCTCCCTAAATAACTTTAGAAAACTTATCATATTTAATTTAGAAAAGATTGAATTCAACTTTTAATTAAATAGAAAAAAATCTTTAATACAAATAAATTATTCTGTAAATTAATATGATTGTAAAGAAATATAATTATTTTAATTTTTTTTTATTGCATTGATATCGCGCCTTTTTTTTTTTTTTTATTTTGAGCCCTGTTGTTGTTGTTATATTTGTATGCTTTTATAATGCTTTGTATAAAGTGTTTTACTCTACTATTAATTAACTAACATGTACAACTTTTTTGTATGCTAAAAAAAAAAAAAAACAATTTGATGTAACAACCCCAAAGCCTTCCAAGGTAGAAAAATAATAATAAATGCTATTTTTCTTTTTTAAGGTCTTACATCAAGCTGACAGCATTGGAAGAAATCATTTGGTAATGGAAAAAGACAGGTAAGAAATCTTTAAAATATATTATTAGTAGACTATTTAGTGATCTCAAGGTTTGTTTCATATTAAAGGGAGAATATTAATTGAAAAATATTTTTAAAGAATTAAAAATATTTATTATAATTAATATTCTTCTATAAATAAAAAACTAACTTTGAGATTATTAATAATCTTTAATTAAATAGTATACTAATAATATATTTATTACTTTCAATAGTAACATGAAAAATATTTAAATTAGGTTTAATTAATATTCAGATAGTGTAATAATAGGATAATAGAATATTATATACTAGGGATAGGGATTAGAGAATAAATGAAATCTTTAATATATAAAAGTCTTTATTTATTAATATACTAATTAAGAGTCTATGTATGAGGCGAGACGATGTGATCAGTCTGATTGTCCACCTCCATCCCCGACCACCAACCCATGCGCGCAATTGCTTATATAGCCTCCAGTCCCCACTCTCTGGCCCCTGGCGCATGCGCAGAGAGCTCAAGTCGACAGAGGCGACGGCGGCGGCCGCCCGCTTGCCCCCTGCATGTATGCAAGCATCCATGCAGCAAGGCAAAGAAGGCCGCCGGCTCTCTGCGCGCCAGGGGCGCTAAAGAGAATATATTTATTAAATATATTTACATATTTAATAAATATATAAAGTCTTTAGCACTTATTCTGGTTTAAATTCCCTTGGATGAACCAAGGCAATGAGACTTGGATGTTCTTGGTCAGGCCGAGGCCCTAAGCTCCCCCACCACGACAAGGTGACATCCTCGGGGGAGAAATTATTATAATAATGAAATAAATAAAAAATGATTGTCCATTCACATGAATAATCATTTTTTTTTCCATATTATACTTACAAATTTGTTTTAGTTTTTTTTTTTTTTTCTGAAATTATATTTTTCATTTTAATTTTTATTTTTCCGGTGTTATATCTAAAAAATAAAAGATTAATGACTTGTGTAATTATAATTAATTCATGCATTTAATAAAATGAAAACACTTACCTGGCATTTTTATTTTCCCTTCAGAAATTAGATGCAGATTCTTCTAATCTTCAAGCATCAAAATAATTAACTCTTTTTAAAGAACTCACTCGGGTGATTTCCTTGAATATATGATGAGATCTCCTGAAAAAAAAAACAATGAAGACAATAGCTTAAATCACTTTGAAAAAATAAAAATTTAATTTTCTCAAAACTTTTTAACAATATTATTAATGCATTAAGATCCTTTTACCCCTAATGAAATTTAAAGTTTTATAAAAAACATCTTAAGAATAAATTATATGCAAAATAATATTTAATAAATTATATTTTTCCTTTTTTCAAAAGACGAAAAAAAAATTCCGATTAAATACAAATTTATAATTGAATTAATTTCGAAAATAAAAGAAGTGGAGAGAAGTAAATAATTTAGATAAACTTTAGATACCTATAAATAAATAAAATGACTCGCCGAATGGCAGCTGCAAGCCGGAAGCGATGAATTCGGCTCGGAGAACAGCAAAAGGTAAGTAAATTGGATGGATGCACTTCTGAAAAAAAAAAGATTTATTTTATTTGTAAATTTGTAAATAACATTTAAGACAATGAATATAACACATGCGAATGATTAAAATAAATTAAATCAATATTAGTAAAATAAAAAATTTGATTTGGGCCCAAGTGCTGGTGGGAAAACTCGTCAGTCCCTCTTTGCTTGACTTTACTGGATCCCACCCCCCGAGGAAATAACATCTTTCATATTCTATTCTATATTTTTAATTTAAAATCGAAATAGTATTATCAAAAATTAAGAAGATCTATTTAAATGTTAATCCTTTTACTTTTAAAGAATATTTATTATGATAATCAGGGCCGCAGACAGACTTGACGGGCCCCGGGGCTACTTAATAACCCCGGCCAAATTCCCTAATAAATTTAATTTAAAAAACATAATGTTGAATTGAGAATTAAAAAATTTCAAATCACGAATTGATTTTAATAAAAGAAAAAAAATGAAATTTTATTATTAGAGTCCTAGACTGAATAGATAAAATACTAAAATAGATAAAAGTAGTTTTATACCGTTCAACGAAATTTTCCTACTATCTTAAAAAATTATTAATTAAAACGAAAGAAGATCATAAGTCAAACGTCATAGAGTGTAAAGGAAGCCCGAATTATAATCAGATGATAAAAAAAAAATTATAGGCTTATGTCGGCCCGGATTATTTTATATTTTCACCTTGTCAGCTGGAACTAAACGTCATCCATCTTCAAGACAAGGTTTGTTAAAATTTTCACTGCCTCCTTCAGTTGTTAAGGTGGGTGGGTAGAATATTAGCAGAGCCTTTCCTTTTGCTGAGCTCCCATCAGAGTAATATATATATAATTGATGGAAGATGTTATTTCATTCAAAGCTCGAAGAAAAGTAGCAAACGACAAGTTCTTTGGTCCAAATCACATCTAAAATTAAAAATAAAAACAAGCCTTTAATAAAGATTTTTGTTTGAAAAAATATAAAATGGCTTAAAATAATGAGTGACTAAATTTTTTAATTCCTCTCTTTACTCTTTATTTAAGACAAATAGTAGATATAGGAAAAATAACATGACACAAAATAATAAACTCACCAAATAGGAATGCGAGATGACAAGGAGATTATCTGGAATAACAAATAGATGTATCTTTGAAGAAATTCTGAAAATAAAAAAATATATTTAAAATTAGTAAAACATAAATTTCAATTTATTAACTCTTACCTTAATTAATGATATTTAATTTGTTTGAAAGCTTAAGTCTCTTCTATCATCTATTTTTGAAAACGAATATAATTCCATTTCTATTTATTTTTATAAGTCAGATGTCAGAAAAATAAAAGGAATGGAAATGAATGAATATATATATGATATGATGAATCAAACTCGAAGCAAAGCAGCTGACAACAAGTTATTTAGTGTAAATCACACCTAAAATTAAAAATAAAATGAGCATTTAATAAAGATTTGCATTTGAAAAATTATAAAATGGCTTAAAATAATGAGTGATTAAAATTCATTTGAAAATAGAGAAGGTAAGTAAAGATCCAATGAATCTGACATATTCAGATTGAATGACACTTTAATTATTTCATATATTATTTATAAAAATGGATCGAAAAATAAAGAAATGTGATTAAATCATTTGTTTCTGTGATTAATGAAAAAATTTAAATGTCAAATTTAAAGCGAAGAGTCAATGATTTAATAAAATAAATAATCTATTTAATTTATATAATTTACATATCGAAATTAAATTGAAAATGAATATTAAATGATTAAAAGAGATGAAATATTAAAAAAATGAGAATAAAATTTGACAGACAGACAGACGAAGGTTATCCTGTTGAATCATGAGTTTATAATATTTGACTTGTTTTATTTAATAATTTAATTGAAAATAATAATCTTGGACCAATTAAATAAATATTTAAATGCATTACTGACCTTAAATAATGAAATTAGGTTGAGAATAAATATTAATAAGCCAGGGAGATAAACATGTGAGAAAATATTTTAGCCAAAGTCATGGAAGAGATAAAGAGACGCGGCATTCGCTCGCGATTTCAATGGAGTCAAAGTCAAAGCAATCGAGCTTCTCGATTTTGTTACTTCTTTTGAAAAAAATTATTTTAATTTATCAGGGAGGTGTAATTTATATAAAAATAATTAAATATAATTTATTATATTCAAAAAATTAAATTAAATCAATATATAAAATATATTTGAAAACAATTTGTGAAATGTCAGATTCTCTCTCATAGGTGCCAAATTTGAAATTTTCTTTTAATTCCCTTCTATTCACAAATATTCAAATAATAATTGATTTTTTTTCTATTACTCTTTTTTAAATGGTAAGGAATTTAAATTTAATTTCTAAATTTGACCATAATTGAGATTGGATAAAAAATAGGCAATTTTTTACTTTTTAAAAAGTGATAGTTAAAAACAAAATTAATTATTAATATTAATTTTTATATGATTTTTTTCCCTTGTGTCATTGTAGCACTCATTCTAAAAAAATTCATATTTGCTCGCAAAGCCTTTTATTCAACCTGTACGAGAAAAAGTTAGCGATCTCTGATATAGGAAATTATCCAGAAAGGAATTCATCAGTCGTAAAGTCCAGTCCATGAATTCCATTCCTAAAAAAATCCCAGAAAAAAAAAAAAAAAACTCTGGTGATAATCAATCAATAAATTAAAGGATATTTCCTTACCCGCTAATAAATTCATTAATCATATTTTGTTCAAATATTATTTTCTTCCTAAAATATTCTAAGTTAAGTTTAAGCAGTTCATTATCATCTGTTATAAATTACAAAAAACAAAACAAGCAAATATGCCTCTTTTATTTAAAGTTTAACAACAAAATGGGAGAGGGATGTAATTAGCTTGGCGATAGGTCAAAAAGAAGGATGATTAATTGACCATCTGGAGGGGTATCAATCTTGAAGGGATAAAAAGTAATCTTTAGCATGGGCGTAGCCAGGGGGAGGCAAGGAGGGGCCATTGCCCCCCCCCATGGCTTGTCCTAAAAATTAAAAAAAAAACAAACAAATATATATTTTTCCCAGTGGGAATTTTTTTTTAACGCCACAATCCACTACATTAATTTAATTTTTTTTTTATCTAAATAAATAATTAATAATCTATGTATATATTAATTGCAAACCCCCCCCCCTCGTCCTAACGAGGGGTTGGCCCCAGGGCGGCGCAAGCTATTCTGCCGCCCTAGGCAAGATATTTTTTGCGCCCCCCCAAAAAAAAACTTTAAAAATTTAATTTGCCTCCCCCTAAAATTTTTCCCGATTTTCCCCGATCTCAAAATTTTTCTGCTTTTTTTTGCAGAACCAAAATTTTTCCCCACCCGTAAAAATATTTTACCTTTTTTTTAGAGACACAAAATTTTGCCGCCCCCGGGGCCGAAATTTTTCCCCATGTGCCGCCCGCGGAACATAAATTTAATTTTGCCGGCCGCGGAACCAAAATTTTTTTTATTTTTCCCTTTTTGCCGCCCCTCTCCAGGTTGCCGCCCTAGGCGGCCGCCTAGTTTGGCCTAGGGACGCGCCGCCTCTGGTTGGCCCCTCCCCCCTAACAAGATATCTGGCTACGCCCATGATCTTTAGGGTCCGTTCAGTGACCCAAATCCCTTTTCTTCTTTCTTTCTCTCTTGTCTTTGCCAACTTAATTAGCAATTATGTCAAAAGGAGATCTTTTGTTCTTTTAAACAATCAAATAAATGATGAACAAACAAGTTAATATATTAATATATTTATTAAAGAATTTGATATATATATATATATATAGCTTTTATAAAAAAGAGAACTTTGGATAATTTATATTAGTGCAAGGGCGGATACAAGAGGGGTAAAGGGGGTAATTACCCCCTGAGATTTGAAAAAAAATTTTTTCAAAAAAATTATTTTCAATCTAAAAATTTAAAAATTAATACTTAAAAATTTGATTTGTATTTATATTCTGGCAAACAAGTACAGAATGCGCCTTTAAATTACCGAAATTAAGAAAAAATTGTGTGTTGTGCGACCAGTCACACCAGATTACCCCCCCCCCCCCCGAGAAACACCTCTGGCTCCGCCCTTGTATTAGTGGTACCTAAAGATGCTCCTGGTCGAATAAAAATATATTTTGATGTGACAACGTCTTACAACGCATGTGTCCGGGTAGAGAGGCATGCATGAAAAAGTTAAGCGACCTGTCTAACATTTTGAGGGAACACATGTGCGACTCGGATTTTGTCTGGTAAGATCCTCGGGCAGCCGTTCGAGGGCGTGGATCTGGAGAAGTGTGAGCTTGGGCTGTTTGTGTACTGTACAGTGAGGGACAATATTAAGTCCCACCTATGCATTTTCTACTTGTGATTATTTCATTGTTTTTAAAAAAATATTATATATTTTTTTTAAATGGCAACTTTCATGGTTCAAACTTAGACAATTTCCAATAAAGATTTTCATTTTCTTTTTTTAAAAACAATAAAATAATCACAAGTAGAAAACGCATGGGTGGGAATTAATATTGCCCCTCACTGTACATCCATGTTGGGCTTGAATCGAACAAACCTATTTTTAATTCAAGCCCTTTCATGCACCTTAGAGTGTAATGTTATTCTCAACGCTGCCGTGAACTTCAAAAGGTTGGTTGGGAAACTCTGGCTTAGAGATTGGACAAAGAAGAGGTTAAAAAAATTGTTTTTTTTTTTTTTCTTAAAAATAATAATATTATTTATTCATCTAACATGAATTAAATTAACATATTAAGGCACTTGGTTTTTTTTTTCTTTTTTTAAGATGGGAAGGTAATTGGGTTCGGGAATTTATATATACTGTACTTGATAGTTTTTTTTAACTTAATAATTATCAATGGCTATATATATAAATATGTATGATACTTAACTAGAAAATTGACATAGTATTATTATTTTTTTTTTTATATATATATAATAAAAAAGTATAAAATAAAAAAGTGAAAAAACAAAAAAAAAAAAATTGGCTATTTACATTCATGTTTATTATAAATAATTAATTTGAAGCAAAAATCTTGTCTTTTTCTCTCTCTCTAAATGTTTTCGTTGGATTCAAAAAGATAGACAAAGAAATTAACGCACCATAAAAAAAAATTTTTTGTTAATAATTGCCGGTGGCAGCAACATCAAATTTAAAAGAAAAAAAAAGGAAGATCCAGTCAGCGAATTTTCTATCCCTCGGCTAACGTTTCGGTCCTATGTTTGGACCATCATCAGAGCTGAGGCTGTGCCATAATCCCCCTAACAATAATGTCCTTTCGTTTTTAGGCAAGATTATATTTATGCACAGCCCCAGCTGCTCTGATGATAGTCCAAGACTAGGACCGAAACGCTATCCGTGGAATGATCCTCACTACTCTACAGCCAAAATGATATACATAAGCCACCTGGAAGCGGAGCGAGGTCTGCGCCTCCTGGATTGCCACGTGGATGACCATTGTTGGTTGTTTATATTATTATTGGCCACCAACGATAACATGAGGAGTTAAATAGTCAATTTAACAGAATCGTACCTTGATGGACTCCTTATTAGCTCAGGTCCTTTATTACGTCGGAAATGGTTGGCCAGAAAGGATTAATAATAATAATTTAAAGCCATTCCAATACAGGCAGTTTGCACTTCCAATACAATAAATGAAAATTCGAGAATTCCGAAAAAGCCTGCGAAAAGATATACACGAACTTCTTCATGAAAGTCATTGGGGAATTGTTAGAATGAAACAAATTGCGAGAAGGTATTATTGATCGCAAACAATAATATAAACCAACAATGACTGACGTCATCCAGATGGCGCAGACTTCGCTCCGCTTCCAGGTGGCTTATATATATTTCACAAAATTTTTTTAAAAATTCCTGAATTTTAAACATATTTATTTTTTAATTATGCCTCGAGAACCACAAATTTTCTTCTAATGCCTGTGGAAATTAAAAAAAAAAAAAAATGTTGCGCCATTTTTATAATAAAATCAAATTGCTCTTTTAAATTAATTAATTGCCGATATGTTTCTAATAAATAAATAAACAAATTGAAACATATCACCAAGTGTTTTTCTAATTAATTTTTTACCCTATTTTAAATTATTTTGCGTTAATTTTATAAAAAAAAAAAAAAAATATTTACATTAATTATATAAAATAAATAATATAGAGAGGATGAAGAATGAAAGAATCCAATCTTTGTTTAGAAGATTGGTATATGAATATTTACATGAGAATATCTATCTATTTTGAGATCTATCTATCCGGAGAGGCTTGATTATTGCTTCACAACAAAAACGGATATACGGGTATTTATGTGTCCTTGAATTATTTATTTGTGCGACGAAAAATTGACTAATTATAAACATGCTAAAGAATTGAGTAGAGGAAGTATGACAGGCCAATGCATTGGTCGCCAAGATGAGTCCACATATTGGGTGGGGAAAAACAGCTAGCCAGGAATTTTATAATAAATTGTAACCATGAAATAAAGGAAATGTAGAGCCGACTAGTTGATCTTAAAACATGTGTGTATTTTTAATAACCAGCCGGCTCTGAAAAGGAGCCGAAATTTTAGAGTTTTGACTCCGAAATAAAGTGAAAAATAAAATGCAATAGTAAGAGGCTCTTGTTTTGAATTTTCTAGATTTTTCTAAAGGTGCCACTACACTGTCAATCATTTTGATCAAAAGATTGAATCAAGCTAGATTGACCGTCTAGGAATCTGTTTGATGCTTGAGCCAATCATTGAAGGTGATTGATAGAAAGTTTGAATGACTCAACGATTGATCATCTAGGCCCATTTTGTTCAATCATTACGTCAATCACACCATGGAGTTTTCCCCGCTCTCCCAAATAAAGATACAAATCGAAGACAAAATTGGAGAATAAAGCCCACAAAGTTCAGAACATGAGTTTGTGAGCCTCATAATAGAATTGTAATTGAGGGAAGCCATTTCTTAATTTGTACCATTCCTTGGACCAACGTGACGTTGTTTCCGCTTTTTGTTTTTCTCTTTAACGGCAACCAACGTCATGGCAAGGAAGGCCAAATCGGCGTTGGACACCATTGTTTGAAACGTCCTTCCGAGTGCGAAAACTCAAATGTGACTGAGTTTTGATCAAAATATTGAAGAGCGCGTCAATCGATTGACTGAACCGTTTGATCAGAATGATTGACCGTCCTTAAGAGAGTTGAGGTCACTCCTGCAAAATATACGAATTCTTGAAATACTTAGAAATGTAGAGCTGATTTGGATGGAGGTGCATTTATCAACTATAAATATAAAAAAAAACATGCACATAATATTCTAAAACTCTTTGCCGCTGTAATCTTCTACTTCTTATTTCCTTGCCATTTTCCCGCAGTGCGGGGTCGGCGGATCTCAGTGGATAGGGGGATCCAAAGCAATTATCTCCGAGAGGCTTGCTCCTCTTCGTTGTCATTCGAGGAGCCCCACTATCTTGGCGTTCGACAACCAGAGCAATGATTGGCATATGCGTCAAAATTTCGAACAAAAAAAAGTTAACAGAATCACGTTTCAAGCAAAATTGTTCTTAATAAATGGTTTTATATCAATTAATATTAAATAGCAGCAAACATTACTGGTTACAAAAATAAAAAATAAAAAATTTCTTATATTTGGTTGATAATTCGTTAATATATAACAGAGGTAACGAGTTATAAGATTATTTAATGTACGCATGTTTTTTTGTATTCAGAGGTGGCAGAAAAATATAGAAATTTCCAAAATTAAAAAAATTTACTTTCAAATGGGTTCAGGGATTCCCGTCTTATGCGACAAAATTTATTTCAATTGAAATGACTACCAACCAAATGATTTAAATAGAGACGGAGTAAATAGCCTCTGATGCCGAAAAGGACCTTAATGGATTAGAGTAATGCAAGTATGACAGGCCAATGCAATGTTTACCAAGAT
Organism: Euborellia annulipes; assembly: GCA_023213315.1. Lineage (NCBI taxonomy): Eukaryota > Metazoa > Arthropoda > Insecta > Dermaptera > Anisolabididae > Euborellia > Euborellia annulipes. The sequence goes on from JAKCPI010005794.1 coordinate 64,353, forward strand.
GACTTCATACATTGGGCCCTCTAAGTGTGGATTTTAATCAACCATTCGCATATTTTACTGGGGGTACCGCCTTAAAAATAATCTAGAAAATTCAAAACAACAGCCACTTAGAGTAATTTCGCTCTTTCAGCTACTGAGGCAACTCATTACATGACGTTCAACACGCTGATTCCTCAGGGTCACCTCGCCGAGCTTTAGAGCACGTTTACTAATGAAATTCCATTTTCACTTTATATTTACCATGTGGGGCTGTAATAGAATTAGATTAATAAAAAAGAGGGATGCAGCCAATGATAAAAAGCATCTTTAAAGGGTAGACTATATAAATAAAATACTTTTAATCATTGGCTGCATCCTTCTTTTTTATTAATCCAATTGTCCCTTTATCTCAGAGCTCGGATTTACCGCCACCGCCGCCGAATTAGCCGAAAATCACTCCAATAGTAACATTGCTCCAAAAATCTTGAGCAATATAATCAAAATTTGTTGCAAAAAGAAAAAAATGGCTATAGATAATAAAAAAAAAAAATTATTTCTAGAACTGAGCACGAATTAAATATAAAACTTTTTTTCTTGGCTTTTTTTTATTAATTTAAAAATGCGCGTCATTTGTTTTTAATCCAATCTCCGAATTTATATTCGATTTTGCCTAATAGAGGAATTCAACGCTTTCGAATAAATAAAAATATCATCATCAAGTGCCTCATTTTTTTTATAAAAGAAAATTAAAAATTTCAGGAATGAAATTAATTATTATTATTATGTAATAATTGCTATTTATATAAAAAATGGCATAATAAGTATTATAAAAGTCTATGAAAAGAATTTTCAACTTTTGTTAAATTTTCTATAATAATAATAATAATAATAACTGATGACGTTTAAACTATTTAAAAATTTTTTTTTTTTAATTTAAAAAAAAATATATTATTTTATTAAAATCTCTTTTTAATTTTGAACATTAACAAATTCATCATTTAATAATAAAAAAAAAAAAAAAATTTAAAAATATAAAATAAATTATTAAATAGTTGTAACGTCATCTTGACAAAAACAGATATCTAAATAATTTAAGAAAAAAAAAAAAAAAAAGGGGAAAATTCCTTTCGTTTTTTTTTTCTTTTCTTTTTTTCACTCTCTTGGCACTTGTGGCGAGTATCTCTTATTAAAAGTAATGCATATCACGTGATGTTTATTTTGCATTTATTGAGAATAAACCTAAGGGGGGGACGGGGGACGGGGGGTCACGTTTATCACCATGCCGTTTATATTCTCACTCAGAGGACGACGTCGATGATGATATCGACGACTGCGATGAGGAGAGCGGCGGCTGCGATGATGGTGTTGGTGTTGGTGTTGGTGTCGGCGGTGCCGGCGGCGGCTGTGGTGACAACGAAGGAGATGCAATAGGTCGCGAAGGTTTAATCTCCACATTGGCAATTGTGAGGGTCGTTAGTGCCGGATCTGAGCGCATTTTTTGTACAAACTCATGGATTTGCCGAATTGAAGCGAGACTCGCTTTCTCTGACGCCTCCAATTTACGCCGGAAATCCGATTGGCCCTAGAAAATTAAAAAAAGAAAATTATTTTTCCGGGCGCTCCTCATATCCTTACTCAAAAAGGTTTAGGAAATTTTTTTTGAAACGTTCAATCTAAAAACTAAACACCCAAAAAGCTGCAATTATAAAGAGGATCTATTTATATAATTCGTTAATGTCCGTCTGTCTGTCTGTTCGCTCTATTTAGGCTAAACTTCGGCCGTTGGAATTTCGAAATCAAATTTTTTATGCTTAAAGAGGACCTCCAAAGGATTACAGGAAAATTATTTTCATCCCGAAATTCCTATGTTTTTGAGTTATTAATTCCCAAAGTTACGATTTCTCCCATAGGAAATATATAGAGAACCATTTATGTATTCTATGTGTGTATTCTATGAACGTGAACAAATTCTCAAGCAGGCACTGGAATAGTAATAATATTTTTCATAATTAAAAAAATTTAAAAAAAAGGCGAAGGACTGCCGCAGGCGGGCCCGAGTCAGCAGAGGGGGGGGGGGTGTCCAGGGAGCAAAGCCCACCTTCGGGGAGTCCAGGGAGGCGAGCCCCCCGGTTAGGCGTCGCGGCTAGTATTAATAAATTAAGTTGTAACTGGTAAATGCTATTGGGGTATTATTAGTTGCAGCTGGGGTTGAATTAGGAAAAAAAAAAAAGAAGATTTAATTACCTGTATCTTCCGATTGAGAATAGACTTTGTAATTTCCAATTTTTCTTTTTCAGTCATCAAATCTCGATTATAAGCTAGTAGTTTTCCTTTCTCCTCCTTGTCTAGAACAAACCGGCCACACGTTATGTATGTGTCTAATTAGTTATGTTTATTTATATAGAATTTAAAAAAAATAATAATTGCTTTGTTAATTCAATAATATAATTTGGCATATCCATCGAAAATATAAGATCAAGAAAGCCTTCCCCTTATTTCTTTTTTTTATAAAATAAAAAAAATTTGCCCTCGGGGCGTGGTGTAGAGGTTAGCGTGCTAACCTCGTATACCAAACGTCGCGGGTTCGGACCCCAGGCAGTCCGAAGATTTTATTTAAGCCAATTGGATACCAAATGGCTTAAATAAGAATGCCTGGACCCCATATATGTATATTTATTCAATAACGGATATCGTCAAAGTCTTAAATGGCCTGAGTTGCCGAAAAGACTGTGTGAATGTGTGTGTGATTGGGAGTGTGAATGTCTTTTTAAAAAAAAAAAAAAAAAAAAAAAAAAAATTTTGGAATTCTTAAATGGAAAATATCCAAGTTTGGACCACGAAAATTTCCATTAAATTTTTTTCATATTTAAACAAAAACAATGAAATAATCACATGTAGAAAACGAATTGGCTGGTACTTAATTTTGGCCCTCATTGTACTGTCGGAATTTTAATCACGGATCTGCCGATTTGTCCTACCATTAGACCACAACACCCCACTCTGCTCTTTGAGTTTAATAGATCGCTTACTACTTTCAAATAGAGAATATGAATTCATCGCGAAATGGAAAATTTCTACGATATACCGCAATCTGATTAAAATTTATATCAGGAATCAAAGTTAGAAGAAAACGCAGCCAGAATTTTTTCTTTAAAAATTATATTTCTAACAGCTGAAGTTTCGGCCTTGGTTAAATTGTATTAAGTATTACAATCGAAAAAGATCTGTGGCTGTAGGTTTAATGATGATGGAGTCATGAAAAAACTAGACGAATGCAGCCGAATATTCTTTTATTTTAAATCACGCCCTCACAGCTGACGTTTCGGCCCGAGGTCTAGGCCATCCTCAGAGCCGGCTGGCAATAATCAAAAAGTGTGGAAACTTGCACCAACATTTAGCATGTGGTCCGCTCACAGCAAAACGTAGAGAAATGATGAGGGCGTGATTTAAAATAAAAGAATATTTGGCTGCATTCGTCTTGTTTTTTCTCATGACTCCATCATCATTAAGTATTACATGTATTAATTAATACAATTCCAAATATATGTCTATAATGACAACTAACAGCTCCGATGATTGCTTTAACCAAGGCCGAAACGTCAGCTGTTAGAAATATAATTTTTAAAGAAAAAATTCTGGCTGCGTTTTTCTTTTAACCTTCATTCCTGATACAAATTCAACCAGCCATAAAATACCATTACACTGATGGAATTTATTATAAGAAAGAAATTTTCAGTTCGGGATGAATTAATTTTCTATTAAACTCAAAAAGCAGAGTGATGTAAAGGCTAAATAAATTCGACAGATCAGTGATTAAACTTCCGGTAGAATGAGGGCCAAAATTAAATACCACCCAATCCGTTTTCTACGTGTGATTATTTCATTGTTTTTTTTTTTAATATGAAAAAATTTTAATGAACCGATAAGAATTCCATCATCGGGCGGTGTTTAATTTTTTTTCGGCCTCTATATTTATTAATAACATATGTTTGTCATTAAAAACACCAGAATATAATACATAATTTAATTTACACTTAATTAACCGATTTGTCTCCTAAACGTCTAAGAAAAAATATTTATAAAAAAAAAAATATCCTACCCTTGAGATATTTGCTTTGTATCTGTTCTATACTGAGTTTGTTGGTGGGGGCAGGCAGTGTGGTTACAGTTAGTGACGTGTTCAATGAAGAAGTATTCAAGGGTCGCGTTTGGGTTGTCAACGATTTCGAAGAGCTACAGTACAAGTAGGTCTGGACACTGTGGAGTCCTCCGAGACGGCAAGTCCGACATTGGCCGGTACTGCCACACAGGTGGCTATGATAGGGCGAGGCGCAGTCCAGGCAAATCGATTGGGGACCTGCAAACAACCAAGCATATCATAAAAATAAATTTCTAATTATTTTTATTGTAAATATTAAGCTAAACACTCGGTTATCGATTTCAAATGAATCGTTTATTTCAGAAACCACCTAAGGGACAAAATTCCAAAAAATGTGTTTTTGGAGCTAATGTACAATTTAAAGGTAAATACATCTTTTAGTGCCGAAATAACCAATGTTCCTCATCAGCAATGCTATTTGGCAGCCTTGAAAATAATCCGTTTATTTCAGAAAGAACCCAAGCGCCGTCGCTTAGGTTCTTTCTGCAGTAAATTCACTCATGCTGTAGACATCAGTGTTTTTGACTGATGCTTAGGTTCTTTCGCAGTAAATTTCACTCATGCCCTGTAGACATCACGTGTTTTGTGACTCGCTGGTTTGATTCAAAGGTTACCTAACACTGAGTAGTTAGTTTTCGTGAGTTTTCGATGAAAATTAGGTGTTATTTTGTTGTTTATTATTGCATTATATAGTTCTTAAGCCATGTCGGATAGTTCAGATGATGAACCTATTCCCAAGCGTAGGCGTGGTGTTGTGCACGAAGAAAAATACAAACGGAACATTATTCGGAATGCTAGGCTCAAAGGACTGCAGTACGTCTCTGTATATACGCTGTTGTATATAGACATACTGTAGGTGTAGTCTAATTGTATTTTTCGATGTAGGCATAGTAAAAACACTCTTTTTTATACTTAAGTGTGTCTATTACTCACCTTTGATACCAAAACAGGTAAAAATTAATGGTTTGACTTAATTTCAATAATAATTTTTAAAAATCACTCGTTTATTTCAGAAACCACCTAAGTGCAATTTTTTCAAAAATTAATTACTCAAAAACTTAAAGGAAAAAAATAATTTTTTAAATAGATTATCCCAATAGCATGTTTATGATTTGATAAAAAAATATTTGAAGTAGACTAGACCTATACTTAAGCTGCAAAACAGTTTTCTTTAGTTTTCCGAAAGTTGAAAAAAACGCACTTAGGTGGTTTCTGAAACAAACAAAGCGCTATAAATGATACAAAGATACAATAATAAAATCAATTGAAACATATCAATAAGAATTAAGAAGAACGATTATAAATATTATGTGGCTGTTATTAAGATTAATTGCAATAAGGAAGAGGTTTGCAGCCAAATGAAAAGAGCTTCTATTATTAAATAAACTCTTTATTCAGGACGTTTCGGCATAGATTTACTCTGCCATCATTAGCCTTTCAAGAGTACATATAAGTCTTAAACCAATGGTTTCCAAACTTGATGTTACCGCCCCTTCCCCAAAAAATTTTAAAGGGTTTTCCCCCCCCCTCCCCCCCCCCTCCATTTTATAAAATAATCAAACACAAAAATTTATATTGATAAAATATATATTAATATAAGCTAAGGGAAACAAAAAAAAAGAATATTCTGATTTCATCGCAGTTAATGCAGAAAATATAAAGCAGTACGTTTTAAGGTTACTTTTAAAGTTTTGATAACCATTGATAGAGTCTGAAATTTTTGTTTTAATCAATTATCACACGAGAATTCAATCAATTTTTCTTTCTCAATAATTGTCAATCAAAAGCCATCATCTTCTTCTTTCGATAAATTGATCCTGTATACACGCAAATTTTCTATAAAAAAATTTAAGTATTTTTAAATTTAAATTTAACATCCGTCTTAGACGAAGAAGCTGCTAAGTCAATTTAATTTAAGTATTTAAGTACTCTAGGTATTTATCCTTATTTATTATTTTATTAAATTTAATTGGCAAAGAAATATAAAGCTTATTAAAGCTTTTGTGGTTTGAAATATTATTATTAGGAGAATTTTCAATTATAATATATATATATATTTTTCATTTTCATTATATATATATATATAATATATCATTTCATTTTATATTTTTCAAAAAAAATTTTGCACAAGACGGCAAAAATTTCGTTTCCGGCCCTGAATGGGGCCCGAAAAAAAAGGTTGCGGCGGGGCCTAGCTAAAATCCGTTACGCCACTGAGTTGTCCTCAAGCATATAATACATACAGCATGTATAATGTATTTTGTTCATGAATATTAAACAACGTAAATAACTTCAAGTATCGGTTATGAGAGATCAATTATATTATATGCTTGAAAACAACTCTATTAGTATTGTATGATATATGCAAGTGCGGATCCAAAGGAGTTTCTCCGGGGAGGGGGGGGGGGTAATCTGGTGTGACTGGTCGCACAGATTCCGGTAATTTAAAGGCGCATTCTATACTTATTTACCAGAATATATATACAATTTTTAAGTATTAATTTTTAAATTTTACATTAAAAATAAAATATTTTTCTCCAAATCTAGGGAGGGGGGGGGGGCTTGTATCCGCCCTTGGATATACAGTATGTCTGTTTAAGACTGTCTGTACTCTTGAAAGGCTGATGATGGCACAGTAAATCTATGCCATCGTAGCGTCATCGACGTGCCAACGTCCTGATTAAAGAGTTTAATTAATAAAAGAGGCTCTTTTCATTTGGCTGCAAACCTCTTCCTTATTATAAATACTTGAGAAGAACGTTTTGTCTGGTATTGCCTTTGGTGTCTTTGGTCCTGTTTATCCTGAGAACCAGACTCAATTCAAACAAAATAATTTAAAGCCTGATTACTTCGTCATCATAGCAATCCAAATTAACTTCATAATCTTATGGCACAGAAAAAAAAAAAATTTGTTTCTCTGAATTATGTAAAACAAAAATAAAAATAAAATGAGAGAGATAGAGGCATACCGACTTTCCGGCAAACTACGCATATCACGTCTTTGTCTACGCGTTCGATCGTCAGCGAAGCTGGCAGTTTCTGTATATTGAGAGGAAGGGCTGGACTCAATTCTCCTGGCGATGATGTCCCAAGTCTAGAAAATTTACATAATAAATTTGATTAGATCAAAAGCACACAGGGCGTGTATTTAATGGAACTGGAAATACGTGTATGCATTTACTTCTATAATCTACGTATACCTATGTGTACAAAATACTAAATACTTCAAAAATAGCAACAAACACAAGTCTACGTCATCGATTTTAAAACCCAGGCTTTTAAATGGACTATTCTAAATTTATAAAAGAGAAATTAATCATAAACAAATAAAAAATAAAATTTGTTTAGAATAGTCCCTAAAATATTTCATTTAAGTGTAATTTTGATACAATTTGTAAATACGGGGGACGGGCTGCCAGAGTGCAAACAAATTTTTTGGTGTGAACTTAAAAATGCAGCCAATTTGCTTTTTACACTAAAATTATACATCTAGTATATCAACATTTCCGGAATCCCGCGGGCCTTGGTGTAGCATATGTACCAAGGGTTGCGGGTTTGGAGGCAATCTCTCTAAATAGTTGGCTTGGAAAAATAAAGAAACATTGACTAAGTTCAAGGCTCCACTCTCGAACAGATCAGTTACTTGTGGCGCCTACTGTACAGTGAGCGTCACAATTAAGTCCCCACCTGGGAGTTTGGTATATAGTGAAATAATTTTAAATTTGAAAAGATAAAATAAAATCATCTGTGCTAGATTTTATTTTACCTTTTCGGTTATTAAAATTATTTCACTATATACCAAACTCCCAGGTGGGGACTTAATTGTGGCGTTCATGTACAGTGAGTGCCAAAGTCAAGTCCCACCCATGCGTTGTCTATTTGTGATTATTTCATTGTTTTTTTAAAAGAAAATGAAAATCTTTATTGGAAAAATTTTCTAGGTTTGAACCATGAAAATTTCCATTAAAAATATATATTTTTTTAAAAACAATGAAATAATCACAAGAAAACGCATGAGTGGGACTTAATATTGTTCCTCACTGTACCACTGCATCTCCCCCTCTTCTACAATTGGAAAGCCTGCCAGTAGAATGGGGTTTCCATCAAATAATTTCTGCAGAAACGGTCGTCCATTACTTCTGTCAAAACCCTGCTTTGATGCACACTAGAAAAAACTCCCGAGGGAAACTCCTCTATGATAATCAAGCGGATTTAGGATGTCAGTGATCTGATAAGAGGCCGGGGGATTTAAGGAGTATCGTTGGAGAAGGGAAAGATGCCCCACCGTGATTTCCCAAAGCAGCTAGTTGGCCTAAGTGTGTTCCTTCTCTGGGAACAGCCACTTCGACCTAACCTTACCTACACCCGAAATTTCACCACCCCCCTCCCCCTCTTTCCCCATTCTATAATAATATCCTGAGACCTTCATAGACCAAAAGTCAGAGTATTAAAAATAATTCAAATTCACGTTTAGAACTTTATTAATTCATGAGGATGCCTTACAAGGGCAGCCAAGGCGAAAAATAAAACAAAAATCTATTTTTTGTCGACGTTTCGAGTGCCGATCGCACTCTTCATCAGGACAAAAGTGATGTCAATTCGTCAGGTCGTTTGACATGGCAGTATAGCAACGTTTTAACCATTTTTACATTTACTTGAAGACTCTAGTATTTCGAAATACAAGTCTTCAAGTAAAAAAATGTTAAAGTATAAAATATGAAGAGTGCGATCGGCACTGAAACGTCGACAAAAAATAGATTTTTGTTTTATTTTTCGCCTTGGCTGCCCTTGTAACGCATCCTCATATCATAATATCCAGCCATCAAGAAACAACTAGTTTATTAATTCATCTTATATATATATATATATATATATATATAGGTCTATATATATATATATATATATAAAATGTTCTGAAAGGTTTCCGCGACTGGATGTTTGCGAAGATAAGTTTTCTCGGGTTGAGTCGCGTGTGATGTTGAGATTTACTCGACGTTTCGGCTCTCCTTTTGGAGCCATTTTCAAGAGTATGGAATTAGGGAGGCAGACGAGGCCCCGTAGTCAATCTAAACCGAACACAAACGCAATCACACACACTCAACCTTCCTCCTGCTCTCAGAGACCAAACCAAGCCTCTGAGGCATCCAAATTGACCTGGGGACCAGCAAGACTGCGACCCCGTAAACAAACCATCCCAACAATTCCACCCTAATTCCATACTCTTGAAAATGGCTCCAAAAGGAGAGCCGAAACGTCGAGTAAATCTCAACATCACACGCGACTCAACCCGAGAAAACTTATCTTCGCATATATATATATATATATATAAATAGCACAACCATCTGATGTGTTCTAACAACCTAACCATAAGATTTGTTCTCATTGTTTTAAGGTGAGTGGTATGCTAATGATGACGTTTAAAAATTTTATCATATAAGGAAATTTTGATCTTGATAGTTGAATGTAAAAATAAAAATTAAGATTGTTTTTTTTAAACTACAGGCCCTGATGATGACTATCTAGTCGAAACTGGAAATTGTACAAGTCAGTTGGCTGAAAAAACCGTCCGGAAAAATCAAAAAATAGAAGAATAATAATCTTTTATTTTATATCCTAACCGTCCATCTGTTATTTCGACGAGGAAAGCTGCTGCTACAATTTATAGAATATATATATATATATATATATATATATATGATTTTATATATATGATTTATATATATGATTTTGATATAAACATGGATTTGAATTAATTTTTATAAATCAACTCTTGGGAATTTTTACCTTCAGTTGAATTTGAACATCAATTATTTTTAAAGACTTTTCCAGCATCGGAGGCCATTTAGACCCCGTCTCTATTTATTTCAATTGATTGGTATTCAATTATATTGAGCCTGGGCCGGGGATGCGAACCCTTGACCTTTGGCACTAGAAGCTGATGCTAAGGGTAGGATTATATTAAGTTTATATGCATTATCCTATCAGCTAACTGGCTCCTTAATTAATCTATAAAATGATAATGAAATATATAATAGTCACAGGGCCTAGTCGATTCCGATTCTAATTTCTTTACTCGTTGCAGAAGAGCCAATGTACAGTGAGCGCCACAATTAAGTCCCCACCTGATAGCTTGAGCCTTAAGTATTTAGTATAGTATATGTATGTATATGGTGAAATAATTTTAAATTGTTGAGTTTGATGGCTGTAGATATTTAAATTAGGAGAGGACGGGAGCCTTGCAGCCAGGTAAAATAAAAAACGTTATGTTCTGTCGCCGATAATAATATACAGTAGCACACCACCTGTACTTATTCTTGACATTTCTGAAGATGAGTGCGACTAGCGCTCGAAACGTCGGCGACAGAACATAACGTTTTTTGTTTTACCTGACTGCTGTGTCTCGGGAAGGCTCTCGTCCTCTCCTAATAATTTTAAATTTGAAAAGGTAAAATGAAATCATCTGTGCCAGATTTTATTTTACCTTTTCGGTCATTACAATTATTTCATTACACCCCAAATCATGGGCGTAGCCAGAGATCATGTTAGGGGAGGGGGGGCGGTGTGCAATTAATATATTAATAGATTATTATTTATTATTATTATTATTATTATTATTAATTATTTTTAAGCTTAAGCCCATTTAAAAACAAAATTCACAATGGTAAAAATATATAAAAGTTATTATATTTGTTTTTAATAGACAAAAATCTTTCAGAACATGTCATTGGCCCCCGCTGGCTACGCCCATGCCCCAAATACTATACCATACACTTAAAGCTATAGTTATCATGTGGGGACTTAATTGTGGCGCTCATTGTATCAATTGGAAATATCAAAATTAAATTGGCAATTACTTTTTCCTTCAACCTTGACGTTGATTTCACCATCTCAACAAAACGTTATCTAAATTCAAAATTACACTTATAAATATTATTTTATCAAACAAAAAAAAAGTGTTCGTTTTTTTTTTTTAAATAAAAAAAGATAAATTTTGAATTTACTCACCCCCACCACCCCCATAGGTTTGCAGATAAGAACGAAAAATAAAAAAAAAAAATTATTTTTCATTAAAGGGTTAGAGAAAGAGAATAAAAAAAAAAAAAAAAAAAAACGCTATGAAAAAGGTAATTGATGTTTACCTGTCAATATGTACGCTATCAACGCAACGTTTAAATCGGTCAGGTGCAGGTGGTTCAGGCCGAACTGTTAGAGAACAGCCACGAGCTGAAGATGCCGATTCATCACGACGTACTAATTCGTCCATGGACGGAATACGTCTCTCTTGTCGTGTGGGAAACGATTTCGATTGGAATGCTTCAATTTGGATCGGCTCCGATTTTATTTCAATTGTCATCACATCGTTCTGGAAAAGTTAATAATGAAAAAATTATGCAAATTATCTCTAAGCCATTCACGATTACTCTACTGTGAGCAATTATAACAAAATATATATATATATGCTCACAAAATTTTTTTTTTCTTATGATCGAATTTAAACAATATTAATATATTAGATGTCGAAAATTATTTTAATTTTAATTTATCAATTCTCTAAAAGTGATGAAGGATCTCTTGTCGACGAAGTAAACGGGAATTTTAGTCAAATTAAGTGAAAAATATCGATTTTTGGGTTTCGATTGAAAACGATTCTTCAATTTCCTTTACGGTAATTTTTGCGAAGAGAATCCAAATAAATATTACAAAATAATCGATATAGTAGCCTATTTAAGTGTGTTTAAATGCGTTTTCCTCAAAATCCCGTGTTTTATTTTTTTATATATATATATGTTACGCCAAATCGACGAAATTGCTTAAAAGTAAAATTAATTAAAATTTATTTATTTATCAAACAACTGATCAAGTCCCCTTCGGCCGAAGGCTGCTCGTTTTTATTTTTTTTAAGTATTATCGAACTGAACGGTTTTGGACAGAAGCTACCCGAACCGAAGCCGAGAAAATTCCCTAGTTGTTTTTAGTAGAAAATAAAAGGCCAAGCAGCTATGTTTATTTCTTTATTTAAGAACCCACAGCGACGTTTCGGTCGACTATGCGACCATCTTCATGGCTAGAGTTCAGTCAACAGAAAAACCTCTTAAGTTCTTTGACAGACTTTTCATTAAATTTATTACGATCTATCAGATATAATGCATTCAGCGCCAAAGTCAATATATTTAATGAAAAGTCTGTCAAAGAACTTAAGAGGTTTTTCTGTTGACTGAACTCTAGCCATGAAGATGGTCGCATAGTCGACCGAAACGTAGCTGTGGGTTCTTAAATAAAGAAATTAACATAGCTGCTCGGCCTTTTATTTTCTACTACATATTGATTCAGCTATTCGCCTCGCTAACATAGTTGTTTTTAATTTTTCTTTTCTAAAGGAAAACCGACCTTAACAGGACCGAACCCGGCAAAGTCGGGACCCCTGCAAGTTGTTCTAAATCTCCAGTCGAGAATTCCCTGAGATAATGTCTTAAGAGTATTTATTCTTCGTTTCAAACAAATTTCTTTTTGTTTATTGAGCTTAACCTTTAATATTGACAGTACATTCGATTTAATTTTGGTGCAATTTTAAAGAATCTTTACTTGTCTTGATATCATCCTTTACTTGCACAATTGATAATTTCACAAAATTTTTGCATTTTTGAGTATTTGAAGCCCTTAAATAACTAAAAGACAAACATAATATCAAACCCATGTAAAATAGTTGATATATATATATGTTCTGGAAGGTTTCCGCGACTGGATGTATGCGAAGATAAGTTTTCTCGGGTTGAGTCGCGTGTGATGTTGAGATTTACTCGACGTTTCGGCTCTCCTTTTTGGAGCCATTTTCAAGAGTATGGGATTAGGGGGAATTGTTGGGGTGGTTTGTTTACGGGGTCGCAGTCTTGCTGGTCCCCAGGCATGGGCGTAGCCAGACATCTTGTTAGGGGGCCAACCCCTCGTTAGAGCGAGAGGGGGGTTTGCAATTAATATATACATAGATTATTAATTATTTATTTAAATAAAAAAAAATTAAATTCATGTAGTGGATTGCGGTGTTAAAAAAAAATTCCCAATGGGAAATATATATATATTTGTTTTATTTTTTTTTTATTTTTAGGGCAAGCCGAGGGGGGGGGGGGCAAAGGCCCCTCTCTGCCTCCCCCTGGCTACGCCCATGTCCCCAGGTCAATTTGGATGCCTCAGAGGCTTGGTTTGGTCTTTGAATGCAGGAGGAAGATTGAGTGTGTGTAATTGCGTTTGTGTTCGGTTTAGGTTGACTACGGGGCCTCAGCCTGCCTCCCCAAGTCGATGTGTTATTGGTTTGTTTAGTGGATGTGTTAGGAGATTGGGTGCGTGTGTGTGATCGTGTCTGTGTTTAATTTAGGTTGACTTTGGGGCCTCAAATCATTCCCCCTAATTATACTCTTGAAAATGGCTCCAAAAGGAGAGCCGAAACGTCGAGTAAATCTCAACATCACACGCGACTCAACCCGAGAAAACTTATCTTCGCATATATATATATATATATATATATATATATATATATATATATATATATATATTTATTTATTTATTTATTTAGTGATATAAGATTCCCAACAGAAATAAATTTCCAATTATAGGGAAAATAAATTACCAGTAAATTATACAAATTCTATAATACTACTGTATGTTTAAGAAGAACAAAAATACTCCACAATGAAGAGAAAAAAAAAATAAAATAAAAAAAACAGAAAAAAAAAAACAAATAAAATAACGATAAAAATAAAAACAATTAAAGTTACAATAAAATGACAATCATTTAATCAGATTGTCCGGCCTCCCTCCTCGCATATTCCGAAATCATTTTGAAAATGGGTGAGTTTTCTCCCATTCTCGTTCGGACAGGGCCAAGATAAAAAAGGGAGCCCGATCTAAGGGTAAAAGCCGGGACTCTGAAGCCAATTCTTGCCAACAACTCAGAGCAATCCCAACGGTTGCCGAGAAGATCACACAAATTTGCGTGTATTAAGTCTCGCCTTCTTTCAGAGAGACTTTTAATTTCAAAGATTTCAAGTAGTTGATCATAGGTGATATGAGAAGCAGGGAGGCCAAACTTGACAAAAAAAAGATATTTAAGAAACCTTCCTTGCACCTTCTCAATCAAGTTGATCTGGGCTGCATAAAAAGGATCCCATATCAATGGTGCGAACTCCAACTGAGATCTCACCAGAGAGAAATATAAGATTTTAAGAGTATTTATATTTTCAAAGTTCTTACAATTTCTCTTTATAAAGCCAAGCATCTTAAATGATTTATTTACAATAAAATTTACATGTTCATTAAAGGCTAATTTAGAGTCAAAAATGATTCCCAGATCCTTGACAGACTCCACTCTTTCCACCAAGATATTTTCTATATAGTAATTCGAATACAAAGGAAGCTTTTTCCTTGTAAAGCTACAAACTGAGCATTTATCTATATTTAAGGTTAATAAGTTTTCAACGCACCAAAGTTGAATTGCGTTTAAAGTATTTTGTAAATTAAAGCAGTCGTTGTTATTAGTTATTTTCGTATATATTTTCAAATCGTCAGCATATAATAAGAAATTACACTCCTTTATAGCAATAGAGATGTCATTTATGAAAATGGCGAAAAGAAGAGGACCCAACTTAGAACCCTGAGGGACTCCAGAATAGGCGGGAAACTCATAGGAAGTTTCATTATTATATAATACATATTGTTTTCTGCTAGTTAAATAAGAATATAAAAGATCACTCAAAGAATCACTTATACCATATTTTTTAAGCTTAAAATATAAGAGGTCATGATTTACAGAGTCAAAAGCTTTGGAAAAATCCAGATATATGCTATCAACCTGACAGTTATGATCCAAACTCTCTGTAACATATTCAGTAAATAAGGCCAAGTTAGTAAGGACAGATCTTCTGGGAATAAAGCCATGTTGAAAATCAGAAAAGTATTTGAACATGAAATGCATAATATACTTGTAAATAATACTCTCAAAAATCTTCGCAAAGGGAGAGAGAAGAGCTATGGGTCTAATATATATATATATCAGGAGTCCTATTGACTTGCAAAGTGACAATTCATTCATACTATCTCTCTATTGTATTAGGCAAAAATTTTGTTGCCGAATCCCGCGAAAAAGGCATAAAATTGTCTAATACTGTAGAAAACTTGCCGAATTCACGAAAATGGCAAAATTTTGCCGATTTCATGAAATAAGAAATTTCGTCAATTCAGGGTAACATATATATAACTTTGAAAGGTTTTAGTTATTGAGATATCATTTTGATTTTGGCCTTAAAATGTTCTGGAAATTACTCTCTGCAATAAAATATCAATAACTCAATTTCCGACAAGAGGTTCTTTTTCACTTTCAGCATCACAAATTGATTGATCTAAAAAAAAAAATAAAGATCTTTCCTCGTGGAATAAGTTTATGTAAATAGTTACCTTAATGAGTTTTTTAGCGTGCGATGGTGCAGCTTTCAATGGCGGTGGCGATGGATTTTTCTGTTTCAACTCCTCCTCTTTAACATCTTCATTTCTATTATTGTTCTTATCATCAGCGGCATCTTCATCTGAATTCATTATTTTTTGTTTTTTCGTAGGCGGCAAATTGTTTGTTCCAATTTTGTTTTTACCACTCACTGTCGGTGGTGATATTTTCCCACTGGGTGGCGAAACTTTTCCAGATTTGGTTGTATTAGTAGTTGTATTATTAGCGGCGAGTTTCATTTGAGATCGAGTTAATTGGCGAGTTGCAGGAGCCGGAGTTTGGCCATTGTTTAAATAATTATTTCGTTTCCGACGCTGGAATATAAAAAATATTATGAGAATTTGGATGATGAAAAACATCAAAAAACAGGCTGGTTAAAAGTTATTATTTAATTCTCTTTGGGGGTTTAATTGATTTGTTCTCATAGTATTTTTATTTATTTATTTTTTTTTTAATTAAGGTCTTTTTTGGCATCGAAGGCCATGTCTCTATTTATTTCAATTGGATCGGTAGTCAATCAAATTGAAATAACGAGACGAAAAAAAAGGTCCACATTTAACGTAACGCATTTTTTGGCGATTTTCTACCCCCCCCCCATGTAACAGTCACATACAAACAAACCCCCCAAATATTATGTCACAACATAGACTACCCCCTCTTTTTTTTTTTAAACACTCTCACTTTTTCCCATTCACACTTCACTCACACTCCATTCACACAGTCTTTTCGACAACCTCACACCATTTAAGCCCCGAGGGCAGGATGACGGGGGTTTTTTTTCAGGGCATTTCTATTTAAACCATTTGGTATCCAAATGCTTAAATAAAATCATCGGACTGCCTGGATCCGAACCCACGACGTTTGGTATACGAGGTTAGCACGCGAACCTCTACACCAAGCCCGGAGGGCAGGAGACGGGGTTGTTGTATAATTATTAATCATGTTATTATCTAGATGGCTCATACACATATATTGACATTGTTATTTTTTCTATTATTGAGAATTGGTTTTTGTGTGCCCCCGGGTCTGGCGTAGTAGGTAGCGTGCCTACCTCCTATACCAAACGTCGCGGGTTCGGACCCCAGGCAGTCCGATGATTTTATTTAAGCCATTTGGATACTAGATGGCTTTAATAGAAATGCCTGAACCCCCAATAGATATATTCAATACAACGGTTATCGTCAAAGTCTTATATGGCCTGAGTTGCCGAAAATATTTGTGAATGCGAGTGTGAATGAGAAAAAAGTGTGAATGTTTAAAAAAAAAAAAAAAATTGGTTTTTGTAATTAAGTTTGTTTTGATCACGATTAAATCTTTATCTCAAATCCTCTCTATTTATTTCCTAATGTATCTTCCTTAAAATAAGAACCCGCTTATCGACATACAGTTATGTCACACTTAGAGACCCCCCCCCCATGTAACACTTAGTAACGTTTTGTCCAGACCCCCCCCCCCGCAATATGTGGACGTCCCCATAGACTTCTTCGGAAAACTTGTTGTATTTTTTAGGAGTGAGTGGAGAGTGGGCGAGATACACTATACATACCCAGAGATATAAAAGACATCCCCAGAACCGGAGGTCCTCTTTTCACTCTACTATTTAAAAGTAGAATTCGAAATTTGTTTCCCAAATTGTATAGAAATTTTAAGGTGTGATTAAATTAATGAAAATTATAAAATGATTAAAAACAGAGTTTTATAAATATATATACCGAATTATCGCAGATATCATCATAGACATATTGACTATGATTGGCTGTACTTCTTCTTTTTCGTTCAACTCTTCGATTTTGCAATTCAAAAAGTTGATCTCGTGTAATTAAACCTAAAAAAAAAAAAACAAGACAAACAAAATATATAATTAAATAACAAACAACGTCTAAATTGATCAGATATAAAGCAGCTGCTTCCGTTCAGATCAATTTTATATTTATTCAATAATAAATAAACAATATTGGAGGACTAACTTAAATGCATTTTTAATAAACATTCATTCAGATAAATGCCGGGGGCCTGACAACAGAGAGCAACGGAGTCACCAAAATAGTTGCGGTTAAGCAATGCTCGGGATTGGTGGAATCAGCGTGTGGAACGCTCCCCGGTAGCCATCGGTACTTTACAGGGTGGCTACAGAGAAATGATTTGAAATTTCCCCGATAAATTCCAGGTTTTCCAAAAAAATTTGTCTATTTTTCCATGATTTTAAATTTTAAATTCATGTAATATCTAAGTTTTGAACAAAGTTGTCTTTTTTGATTTTTTTCTCAACAAATTAAGAAGCCAAAAACTTTACTTATATCTTTTAAGAATTAACAAATTTATTTTTTCAATCATTGAACCTTCTTTTTACTGTATGATAAATTAATATCTGTTCAACAAAAACTTCCTTAAATTTTGTATTCGACATCTGAGGCCACTTTTAAACTATTTTAAATATATACAATATTATTTATTTATTTATTTAAATTAAAATGTACATAGAGCCTGATGCAAGGGCGGATACAAGGGGGGGGGTAAGGGGGGGGGGGGTAATTACCCCCTGAGATTTGAAAAAAATCCTTTTTTTTTTCAAAAAAAATGTATTTTTAATGTAAAATTTTAAAAATTAATACTTAAAAATTTGATTTGTATTTATATTCTGGCAAACAAGTACAGAATGCGCCTTTAAATTACCGAAATTAAGAAAAAAATGTGTTCTGTGCGACCAGTCACTCCAGATAACCCCCCCCCCCCCCCGAGAAACACCTCTGGATCCGCCACTGGCCTGATGGCTCCTCATAGTGTACAAGTTTTGTTGGAAAAATATTACTAAGCCAAGCGATGGCCAGACACAAAAGGCATCACATCCGCCTAATGGTCAAGACCCGAAGCGTGAGGGAGATGCAACCAATCGGCGGACGAGGCCGAGAGAGCCATCCAGATTATACAGCCAAATGGGCTGACACGAGACTACTAAACCCCGGATAATAGGACACCCTGCGAATGCCAGCAGGCAGCGAATTCCACAGCCTGCTTGCAGTGGCCGGGAATGATTTCGACACCAAAGCAGTCCGCTGCTCCGGACAGACCAGCGCACATGACCGCGATGAAGCCCCCAAGAAAGAGATTCCAAAAGATAAGAAGGAGATCCTGTATATATGTATTACGATACAAAGATCCAGGCACCTGAATTTTAATGAATCATCATCAGAAATTAAGTGAACATACTGAATCAATCGGCACAATATATATACCGAAATAAAGATTAATGGAAAACTGAGATGAGGAGGATCTTTGAAGAGTTCATCTTTGGAGAGCATTTTTTAAAGGTGTCTAGGCACAAATTTTTCAGTGTCGTAAGTTAAAAAAAAATTTGTCCACCCTAATATATATGGTATTCCAGACCTCAGAAAGTTCTATTGGCCCCGCCAAGGGCATATATATTTAAAATTCTTAGGGATATATAATCTTGTCTCAAAAATCGTTAAATTGTTTGAAATTAATTTTATTTACTTAGAGTAAAGTCAATTTTTTGTGCTATAACAAAAACAGTGATGTTCTTTTTTAAAGAAAATTAATGGTTAATAACAATAAAAATAAATAAATAAGAATGCCTGGACACCCAATAGATATTTTCATAAAATAACGGTTTTCGGCAGAGTCTTATATGGCCTAAATTGCCGAAAAGACTGTATGAATATGAGTGTGAATGGGAAAAAAGTGTGTTTAAAAAAAAAAAATAAATAAATAAAAACAAATTTGACATAGGTTTAGAAGGCGCGATAAATTTCCCTGATGCTTTGAAAAATTCTCTGATATTTCCATGATAATTCCCGGTTCCATTAAATTCCAGGTTTTTAAGGTTTTCCCAGGTCTGTTGACACCCTGTTTTAAATAAAAATTCTAACCCCTAAATCAGCGTTTTCCAAACTGTGAGACGCGGACTAATCTAAGTGGAGGCGCAAATATTAGCCACAACGAGCAATTTTTTAAATGACTACTAAAGTTGTATAAATAAAATAATAAATATTATAATAGTTTGTATTAATAAATTTTTTAGCAATAAAAATTTTTGTTTGCAAATCGGGAGGGGGACGGACGGGGGCGTCATACGATTAAATATTTTTAAGGGAGCCGTGGTAACACAAAGTTTGGAAACCACTGCCCGAAATTGTCGTAGTAGCGAAAAAAAATCAAATAACATTTTCGTCTAATTGGAGCAAATATAAAATTTTTTTTCACCCTTGGACACCAAGCCAAAAATAAAAAAAAAATTCTCTACTAGCTTTCAACCAGAAAAATTTCGATTTTTCATATTTTAAAAAATGCATTTGGATTCTTTTTCTAGGGGAGAATCTCTCTAATTCATCCTAAATGATAAAGTTGTCATAAAAATATAGAATATAAATTACCTAGAAATTTGAGAAAGTCTACTTTAGATATTTGTTGATCCATTGTTGGCTGATCTTGATTTTCTTCTGTTGAATTTATTTTTGATAAACTTGTAGATGCGGCTTCATTTTTAATATTTTTATTAGAAGATTTCGTTTCAGATGTTTCATTTTTATTATTATTATTAGCTTGCGTTGGTGACGTTTTAGGTGTTGGAACTCGTTTTGTCGCTTTAGATCTAAAATAAAAACAAATGAATAAATAAAGTGTTTGTAATTGAATTTCAGAAACCACCTAAGCGACAAAATTTCAAATCATGTGTTTTTGGTGCTACTGTACAATTTAAAGGTATATACATCTTTTAGATTATCCCAATAGCATGTTTCTGATTTGGTAAAAAAATATTTGAAGGAGACTAGACCTATACTTAAGCTGCAAAACAGTTTTTTTTAGTTTTCCGAAAGTTTAAAAAAGCGCACTTAGGTGCTTTCTGAAATAAACGATTCAAATGTACAGTGCCGGTCAAAATAATAGGAACGACTGTTTTTTTTTTTATCATAAATTTTTATATATATATATATATTGAGTAGTGAGGATATCTAGGCAGCCAAAAAACAATAAAGAATATTATATTTGTCTTTATTTCATATATTTGTCTACGAGGCAAACAACATTTGTCCTGATGAAGGCCGGAATATCGGCCGAAACGTAGACAAATATATGAAATAAAGACAAATATAATTTTCTTTATTGTTTTTTGGCTGCCTGGATATCCTCACTACTCAATATATATTCAGCCACTCCTCCTGGAATTAACCATTTACTATATATATATATAATATATAATATTTATTAATTTAAATAAAAAATACACTGTTTTATAGAGAATTAAATAAGAAACAATTGAATGTAGTTTGAAACAATTAATCAATATCATTACCGATCCACCACCCATTTCACGGCTGTCCTTTCGGATTTCATACCAGTAGTATTCAATAGTAGTCAATACTACTGGTATGACACCCGAAAGGACAAGGAGTCTTTTTTCAGCCGTGAAATGGGTGGTGGATATTTGCTGCATAAAACTGAAATTGCTTTTTTTGAATGGACGCGTTGACTCCAAAAAGTACATGGAAACAATAAAAGATTATTTATAGCCATTTGCCAACCAATTTCATGGTTCAAACTTTGTTTTCCAACAAGATAACGCCTCAATTCACGTGTCTCAACTATCAAAGCAGTACTTTTTGGACAACAATATCGATTTATTATCATGGCCAGCATGCAGTGGCGTAGTGAGCTTAACTCGCGCCCGGGGCACAATGCCTTTTTAGCCGCCCCCCCCCATTCGAAAACCATATAAATTTAAAATATACAAAATTATTATGGGGGCGGTATAACTCGCCGAAAGTAAAAACTCGCCGAAAAAAAGTCGCCGAGAACAAAATCGCCGAAAATCCGAAAATAAAATATTTTTTTAAAATCTGGTGTGACTGTCCCACCAGATTTTTTGTGTCGACATACGTATAGTTTCCGTCGATATATTAGAAGATGTAATGAAATTTATAAGTAGGGCTCTGGCCCTCGGACTTGGTCTAGTGGCTAGCGTGCTGGCCTTCTAAACCAAGGGTCAGGGTTTCGGATCCCAGGCAGGCGGATGATTTTATTTAAGCCATTTGGCATCCAAATGGCTTAAATAAGAATCCCTGGGCCCCCAATACATTTATATTCATCACATTCATTATCGTTTAAAGTCTTATATGGTCTAAGTTGCCGAAACGACTATGTGCATGTGTGTGTGAGTGTGAGTGTGAATGAGAAAAAAGTGCGAGTGTTTTTTTTACAAAAAAAAAAAAAAAAAACACTAAAAAACATCAAAAATATTCGTGTGTGTGTGTGTGTGTGTTCAATTTTAAGCATGAAGGAAATGAGCTAGGAAGTTGAAATTTTATATTTAAGTTAGGCACCCCCCTTAGGGCGTGAAAATAAGCTTTTAAACAAAATCGGCCAAAAACTACTAGTACTTTACAGATGTTATTTTTTCAGTTTTTTTTCGATTTTCTCAAAATTCGCTTTAACGATTTTGATTAAAATTCAAAAAACAATTATTTTTTTAGATGTTCTTTAAAATGTATATTCTCATATATCGACGGAAAGTATATATATGTATGTCGACATAAAAAATATTTTATTTTGGAACTTTTCGGATTTTTGGCCGTTTTTTTTCGGGGAGATTTTTTTCGGCGAGTTTTTCTTCGGCGAGAATTATTATATTACACTGGCACTAAATTTAAAATATATTTTCCAGAAATCAATTATAATAAAAATAATAAAAATAAAAATTATCCAACAATTTTTTTGTTTTGCGGACCATTTGGCGCCCCTTTGTGAGCAGCGCCCGGGGCATCATGACCCCCCTTGCACCCCCCTCGCTACGCCACTGCCAGCATGTTCTACTGATCTAAATCCGATCAAAAACTTATGGGGACATTTTGTAAGTAAGGTTTATATGCAAAAAGAAAACAATTTTCAAGCACGGGTGAACTAAAACAAGAAATTTTGCGCCAGGGAGACAAAATTGATGCTGAAAACGTTGGTAAACTCCATTAAAGAAAGGTGTATTCAAGTGATTTCAAGTCGTGGAATTATTATAAGCTATTGAAAATTGTTTTGATTTATCATTTAGTCATATAACTGACAATATATGTACTGTTCCTATTTTTTTTTTGATCCCTAATTAAACTTAATATTTTTGAATAAAAATATAAATATATATTATTCTTCTTGTTTCAAATTACATTAAATTGTTTCTTATTTAATTCTCTATAAACAGTTTTTATTTAAATTTATAAAGTGTATAAAAATTTATGATAAAAAAAAACCAGTCGTTCCTATCATTTTGACCGGCACTGTATATACAGGAGATAGAGAACTCACGGAATAATTTTGGTGACATCTTTACTAGGGACTTTAACAACTCCAGGTGCTGAAGTAAGTGGCGGTGGCGGTGGAGCCGGTGCAGGTGTTCCTGCTCCTTCAGAACAGGAACCATCTTCGCTATTGCTTTTGCTACTGCTGCAGCTGCTACTCGCGCTTGAGGGCATTCTATGACCAACCACGGAGGCTCCCCGGTAACTAGAACAACAAAACAATCATTAATGGATATGAAATTAATAAAAAGAAAGAAAATGTTATCCAAAGCTCCTAATGAATAGATCTATATAAATAAATGTTTCTATAGATCAGCGGTTCCTAACTTTTTTCGCGACCCATTATTCAACGATAACCAATACAGGCTATATAAAATACAGCACATGTTTTTCATAGGCCTTTTGAAAAAATAACCACTGCCGGAATGCATGGAAGCTTATTAGCTTATTTCAATAGAACCCTACATATATATCAATGACCAAATTTGGTTATAATTTCAATAAGGGGTCGTCCACATATACGTAAATCGTTAGGGGGGGGGGGTAGAGGTCTCGCCAAAACGTTACTAATTGTGACATAGGGGACCCGGGGGTTTCTCTTAGTGTGACATACAATTCAAAGTTGAATTTATACAATTTTTTGAGTGAATAGATGAGATGAAACACTCGCATACTAAAAAAAAAAAAGTCGAATAATTTTCACAACAGGAAAAAATGGAGTGATTATGTGAGTCACGAGGGAAATGGGAAAATTTACTTAAAAAAAAAGGGGCCGAGGGCCCCCCCCTGAAATTTTCTAAATATATATACATAAATATGGGTATACAGAGAACAGGGGGGCCAAGGAGGCCGGATCCCCCCGGAAATTTAATTTCGTCTTCCTAAAAAAAAAGAGGTAAATGAATTCCATGGCAGGGGAAAAAATTTTGCCGCCCCGCGGAAAAATTTAGTTTAGTCAAAAAAAAATTTCCCTCAGGAAAATTTTTGAGTTAGCCCGAAAAAATTTCAATATACGCCTCTGGGTTTGTTTGTATGTGACTAACTGTGATAGGGGGGGGGGGGAACTAGAAAATCGTCAAAAAAGGCGTTACGTAATATGTGGAAGACTCCTAATTTATAATTTTCGCAACCAACTGAAATAACACCCGCGACGGTTTGGGAACCACTGTTATGGAAAAATAGCATCAAATATTGGAGATATTTTTAGAGGTGAATTCTAATTTTCTTTCCAAGGCTCTGCTTAGACACGGGGATACTCAAATCTCGGAACGACACGGATCAAGTGATGGCGGAAATACGGGGATACCTAGTCGTCGAGACTCGAGGTAGTCGCTTGATTTCATTCAGCGAAAAATAAAAATGAAAAGTGCACAGCCGGAGTCAGGGTGTGTAGCTCGATAGAATACTCGCAAATTTCAGTAGTTGCAGTGGATGGAGAAGCAACTATAGTCTCCAAGTCTCCGCATCCCACTCGTCTAGTATCCTAGATTTGTGTATCTCCGTGGATGCTCCCACAGCATAGCCTAAGAGAATGTCAGTTTAATTACAATATCAACGAATGTTGAATAAAAGGGCATTTAGTCGTTCAAAATTGTTTATTTTTTTAATAAAATTATCTAACCCAGCTTGGCATGTACAGAAACCTAACTCGGAGCAGGTAAATTTTATTTAAAAAAATAAACAATATTAAACGCCCTTTTTATTCCATTTTATATACAGTATTTAATTTTATTGATTCATCTAGAGATAAAAGAAAAAAAATGCATTTTCCCTCCACAAGTGAAGTGAAATCTTAAATATTCTTTGATGTATAATGAACATGATATGAAATTAATTCCTTTGTTAGTTCAATGACAAGTTTTTTTTTTTAAACATATCTTACGTTAATCGTTATTTTATTTTCCTTCTTAAAAATTTACATATAACTTTTCAAGAGAGTTATTTAAATGAATTGTTTTCTTGGATCCTTCCGATTTAGATATCTCTTGATTTTAGTATAGCAACGACGCGAAACAGAGACCTTAAAATTATAAATATATTTTAGCAGGCAATAAAAGCAATCCTATTTATCTTCGCCTACGTTTTTAATAGGCATCAAGACAAAAACAATGTAAGAATTTCAGATGACACGCATATATATATATATACAATTTCATTATTTAATATTTGAATGTAAGCAGCTAATAGTCATCTGAAATTTTAACTTTATTTTCAACTAAATGATGAAAGGATGTAATTTTTTCGAAAACACAACTCAATGGATTAAAATTTACAAATATATTTATTTAAATACAAATATAAATAATTAGTTATTATTTTAAAATAAGAAATTTAAATCGATCGATAAATTTTGGCAATCTATATGCGAGTATGAGAATTTAAAAAGTAATTTGTCCCCCTTTCAAAAATAAATTGACAATAATTTTGTTTTTATTCCTGTAAGATTTCTAAAATTAATATTAATATAAAAACTTACGAATTGTTTTGTCCAACTTGATAAGATTCGCGTCTTTCTTGGACCATTTTTTGAAGAACTTATCTCTTTTCTTAAACGATCTACCAGGTATTTCTGTAAATAAAATTATAATTAATATTATATTATGTAGCTCTAGTATGATTTATTCAATTTTATTATAAACATTAAAAAAAAAGGAGAAGATTTCACAAATAATAACAAACATAGAAACTTATTTGGTTATCAATTATAATAATAGCCATCCCAACAATCACTTGTTTGTGACAATAATAGAAATTAAAAATATTTACTGGCGCATCCTGCCGGGGGGGTAAGCAACTAACGATAGTTATAATGGATGGGCAATCGTTTCAATTATATATTATTGTAATTGCACATGTTTTTAGAAATTCTAATAAAATAATTGCATGAATGAAAAATTTAGTAGAAATAACGTTTTATGTGTGAGAGAGAGAGAGTAGAGATCATAATCATATTATCTATTAGTCATTCTTTACTTTCCTCAAGATTTAGATAAATTTTTTTTGTTTAATTTCAATTATCGTATATTTTAATATATTAATTTAAAATGGGAATTAAGCTTCATCTAGATTTTTTTTTATTTAAAAGCCCTTTAAAGAAAATATAATATAAAACAACTTTGTTTGGGGGGGGGGGTCGTTCGCCCCTTATATTCACGCCTACTCTACATGCCCATATATAAAAGAAAAAGAATGCGTCAGATAATAAAGAGTTGCAATTATTTTGGTTTAATAATAACATTCAGGCTGACTATTTAAAAAAAAGAGGAAAAAATGAAGATAAGAAAAATTTATGAAAATGAATTGTTTTTGTTGTTGTTATAAATGTAATATTTATTTAATTAGAAAAGTAATTTAGGTTATATTTTGATATTTTCTCTCACTTGTCATTTTAAAATATATCGAACGAACAAATCTTAAAGCCAAGTACACACCTAGCAACAAAGTCGCGCGACATGACTGGTGTGGAGACTAAGTCGCGGGACACGCCGCAGTTATTTTTTGTTATTTGAAACTTATTTGAGGGGTGAGTATATTTTTTGACCCCGGGACATTATTTCTCCCTCTAGCAGGCCATAGGGGTATATTATTACTTTGTTGACATTAAAGTTGATAAATAAATTATTTTTTATTAAAGGGTTAGATGACTACGGTAATAGAAAAGTCTCAATTTCATATTAAAATATTATATTTAAAAATAAAATTTAGATCAAAAATATTATATTTTAAATATTTCTGTACTGCAAATGGTGTGGGGGGGGGGGTGTGGACGCGTGACTTTGTTGCTAGGTGTGTACTAGGCTTTAAATCAAAGAGATGTAGAATATATATAATTACATATATATAAAATAAATTTGGGGAACCTTCATCTGAAATTCTTATTGGAGTTAGGAGAAAAAAAATTTCGTTTAGTCGTTTTTAATTTTAAAATTTGCTTTGCCCTGTCAATTTAAAAAAAAAGCTTGCATTATTTGATTTCCCAGAGTGAAATGAAATAAGTTTTTATTTTTTTATTTAATGCCCAATCATTTTTAAATATTTTCTTTTCTCCTTATAGTTAAATATAATTACGGCATGGCTAGCCTAGGAAACTCAATCGATTTATAATTTGCAGAAATATAAACAAATTCAACCTTTGATTATAAAATAATATTAAGCAATTAAAGTATAAATAAAAGCAATCGGATATTTAAATTGATAAATTTAACTCAATTTAATGCGAATAGAAAGAAAAAGAAAAAAATTAATCAAATCATATGGTCAATGTTTAGGCAATTTTTGTCCAAGGCTTCTTTCTCCCATGATGTTGATAATAATAAATAAATAAACATAAATTAAGATCAGATATGCATCTACATATCTAAATATTTGTTATGTTCTTTGAACTAATGTTAATGTCCTCTCATTAGTTTTTAACATGTAGGAAAAAAAAATGTAACGAAACTTTTCTAATAATAATTAGGCCTAAAAATATTTAAATGGGAAGTAGAGTATATATATGTATATCACGATTTAACCTCAAGTTTTAATTATTCTCATCTGAATTATAAAATAAAACTTGATATGTGAGGAGGTAAAAGATAGGGGTAAAGAAATAAAAAATTTCGTCCATGTTTTTTTTTTTTGGCAACAATTAAAATGGTAACTTATTTGAAGCTCAAAATGTAAGTATCTAAGCAACAATTAACTTTTTATATAAAATAGTTAATTTGAAAAAATAGGAGATTCTAATTTTTTTTTTTTTTTCAACAAAACATTGTTTAGAACAATTTTGTATGTAGGTATAATATCGTTAAAGTTAATAGTTGTGGAAATATTCTGAATTCTCGGATTTCAACTTCAAATAAAGTTTGTATATTGGATCGATTGTTACCAAAATTTGATACTTCATTAAAAGCTTATATTTAAAACAGTTTGCTTCGGCCGCAATTTTGCTAATAAACTCACATCATCACGTGTATTCCGACATTGAACAAAAAAAAAAAAAAAAAAGAATCAGGATGGAGGAGAGTAAAAAATCATTTATATACATGTAAATTAAATTAAATAGCCTAATTAGCGGCTTTTGAACAACGGCGAGAGGTGATGTCCTCCCGTTCCGTAACCCCCTCCCCCCGCCTCGCATCCCCTTCCCCTCCCCCCGTGCCTCTTATAGAGCACCTTCCCCTTCTTTTACTCCCCCCTCACTCCAACCCAAAGATCAATATAGAAGAACAGACATTTGGTGTGCGTCTTAATAGGAGACCATGAAAAAGGCGCACACACCAGAAATATATTATATATATATATTTCATTTTTAATAAATTTATGAATAAGAGAGATAAATTCTCATGAAATGAAATTACAAATCTTTTGGTGAAATTATTATTATATAAGTAAAATGAATATGTCCTCAAACCATAAATTATATTATAAATAAAAAATATAAAATAGATTGAAACTTAAAATGAAATTCAAAAAAACAAAAATAATAAAAAAGGTGAAAGTCATTTGTATGAAACGCATCTAATATATTAAACAAAAATTTATCAATTCTATCCTTCAACAAGCCCTCGGAGCTTGGTGTAGGGGTTAGCGTGATAACCTCGTACACCAAAAGTCGCGGGTTCGGACCCCAGGCAGTCCGATGATTTTATTTAAGCCATTTGGATACCAAATGGCTTAAATAAGAATGCCTGGACCACAAATATGTATATTAATCAATAACGGATATCGTAAAAGTCTTATATGGCCTGAGTTGCCGAAAATACTGAGTGAAAAAAAGTGTGTGTTAAAAAAAAAAATCCTCATATGGTGATTCGGTATCTCCTCTTTTTTGTTACTTTAACGCATCATCTATCATTCAAAAAATTTGGAGGGATCTCCATTTAACTTTAGGCCTATTCTAAAAAAGGGACATTAACAATTATTAAAATTATATCTTTTTTTTATTTTCATACTTAAAAAATATGTCTTTTAACAGCAAATAAATAAATCTATTTTATGTCAACAATCAATAACAATTAATTAATATGAAATTAGTAATTATAATCAAATTAGGCTTTTGCCAACAATCTAAATTAAAAATAACTAAATGCTACAGATATTTTCTAACCCCAAATATTGTTTTGTGTAGTGCCAGAGAAAGTAAAGAATTTTTGGAAAAACTGTTAGGTAAATTACATGGGCGAAACTAGGAAAAGCTAGGAGTCCCGACACCCTCCTAGTTACGCCCATGGTAAATTTCTATTTCAAATGGTTGAATTTATTTTATTGATGCGTTTGTCAATTATCATTTTCACAAACACAGACAGATTATAATTTCAACTTCAATGTCAATTTCTTTTTGACATTTCTCTATAAATATGAGAAAGTAAAAATAAAGATTGTTAAAAGATTTTAATCAATTTTTATTAGACTTTACTTACAAAAAAAAAAAAAAGGATTTCACTTGATAAAATAAATTGAAACGAGTTTGTGATAATTTAGTGTTAAAAAATTTAGAGATAGTGTTAATGAAAAAAATAAATTATTTTCCGTATACAATAGCATTTCTTTAAAACATTTGATTAGAAAGAAGAAATAAAAAAAGACTGAGGTCAAGCGCGAATCGTGAGTTGAATCTCGGATGGGTGACCCCCGAAAAATTCAACTACCCCCATGCAACGTTTAAATTAAAATAAAATTCATTTTTGTGAAAAAGTTTTTGTTTTTCTTCATCTTACCTGACTCTCATCTAAAGCCATGATATGTTTTTGTAGTTCTTGGATTTGTTTCTTGATGTGATGATTCTAGAACAAAACAAAAAAAAATCGATATTTTGATAGAGGTTAAAATAATAAATATTACATCCTAAGAAGCTTCAGTTCTAATTATTGTAACTAGCATTGTTGACTATGAATTTCGAGTCTTTTCAATCTAGATAAGCTAATCATATGATTAAATAAGAGCCCAGATCGTAGTTAACTAGTTAAGGCTTAACTAAGAGGTGAATTAGAAAGACAATCCTTGTTTGGAAATTTTTAAATTTTTGTTAAAAAAATTAATTATTTTAATTTTTAATCATTTTTATAATTGTTACCGTTATTACGTTGTTTTTTGATGTACACATAGAAATATTTTATTTTTTATTTATTAATTAACTGATGAAGAGAGAAAAACATTTCACCGAAATGACGTTTAATAGATCGTTATATATAATAATATACAATCTACATCCCTTTGAAAGGGATGCTAATTTTGGGAGATTGCGGCCACAATTTTAAAGCTATCGACCTCAATTTTTTTTTTTTTAATTAAAGCTATTTAAAATGTCTACAACTTATAGAAGGCCTTTTTTGATTTTCGAAAAAATAAAAATTTTTTTTTAAATTAATCGCATTAAATAAGAAATATTTTTAAAAAATTAAAAATTCGCTCTATAACTTATAGATAATTAAACTAGTAATCATTGTGTTAAAAAATAATTAATTTTTTAACCTTAATTAATTAGCTGGAATCTTTCAAATGAAATGGAATAAATCCCTTGTATTCATATGGGAAAAACTAAGGCCATCTCTTGCCGCCTCGAGTAACTCGGTAGTCAATAGTGTCTTAACGGTTTTTCGAGACGCGCACCTTAAATAGTTTTATACCCCTATAAACATTCTGTTGGGGTAAAAAATAAAATAAATATATTACAATGAGTATTGACTGAATGTATTATTTATAATAAAGAGATAAAGGCAACCAAAACAAAATAAAGAAAAAATCCTGCTCTCAGCACACCTACTGAGATCTTTTTCAGCATCTGAGGCTATTTGGAACTCAACCAGCAAACCAAAAAATTTTTATTGCCGGGGACAGGAGGCGCTAATTTATTTCCAAATAAAGTATTTTTGTATACTTGTGACCTAGAGGATTTATATCCCTCAGGTATTTAATTTAGCCCATGAGCCCTTTAGGGGAGGAGAAGGAGGACAGGGACAGGTTCGCACCCCGTGAGAAGAAGGGAAGCATATAGGACAGAAGGAAGAGTTCAAGACTCTCTATCTCTCCCCTCTAATTAAAATATACAAATAAAACATTCGGTTTTATTCAACACAAGTGGAAAAGACCGCCTTCGGTAGGCGGAGCCCCCTGGACCCCCTTGCTCGCGAGCAAATGCATCAAATTTATTCATTTTAAATTTCCATCTTTGACTCAACTTTCTTTTATTCTGGCCAATAAGCGCCTTGATAGGCACATGCACCCAGGGACAGGAAGACAGCCGCTAGCGCTTCATATTACATATGATGATGATTATTATTATTTTATTTATTAAGCTGAAGAGAAGTTGCTGTTGATGTTATGGAATGGAAGAGAGCAACACTGCGTCGTGTCAAAAAACACAACATATTGTTTTTATAATGAAATTCAATGGCTGGTAATATATTGAGGAAGGATATAGAAATAATGCAGGCAATCAAAAATAAAACACTCTCAATTCCCTTTAAATGGACAGACGTTTCGGGTAAAGTTTATTCATCCATCTTCAGTGGACATTTCTAGTGTGAGAGAGTTCAGTCTCTTTGATTATACATAGATGTGATTAAATACTACTACGTATTCTATTTAATAGTTGTGACTTTACTTGATTGTATCTTGATTTATGAAAATAGCAAAAATTTCAAACTCATTTATCATCAAATGATTTTATTAAATAGAATACGTAGTAGTATTTAATAACAACTATCAGCGGCGATAATAGAAATTTTTTCGGGGGGGGGGGGGTTCCCGAACTCAAAAATTTTCTGCAGGGAAAATCTTTTTGACGAAACTAAATTGTCTGCTGAGCGGGCCGTTAAATCCATTTTTACCTTTTTTAGGAAGACTGAATTTTTTTATATACGCCCCTGACAACTGTGTACAATCAAAGAGACTTAATTCTCTCCCACTAGAAATGTCCACTGAAGATGGGTGAATAAACTTTACCCGAAACGTCTGTCCATTTAAAGGGAATTGAGAGTGTTTTATTTTTGGCTGCCTGCATTTCTAAATCCTTCCTCAAATATTCTTAAGACCTGTTCTAATCAAGGGGGATAAAAGGGGGGGTCAAGGGGTTCCCCATTTTTAAAATTTTTTTTTTAAAAATAAGGCGTACCTTTTTAGAATGATTCTTTAAACCCCCCAAAACCCCCCGGGGCAAGCACCCCCCCCCCCCCCCCCCCCTGAGATGGTATCTTATACATTTCTAAGTAAATTTAACACAAATACAAATCATTTTAATCAATTTAATACAATTTAAATAAAATAAAGAAAAATATGTCGATTTTCAAATCAACATAATCTCGATGTTTTGTTGGATATTAATTAAAAATTTTATTTTTATAAAAATTTCCAATAAAATAGACAGAGAAAAACTGAAAGGATTTATTTTAAAATTTTGGAAATTTGACGTTAATAAAAAATTTGTCTTTGTTTTATTTAAATTTTAATTATTTATTCAAATGATATGGATTTGTTTTAAATTTACTTAGAAATGGATAAGATATTTCAAATTAAATGTTTAATAAATTACAGTATCATTTAGGTAGATTAGATTAGTGCTTTTAAAGAAGTAACAAAATGTTACGTTTTTTTTGACGCGCAGTCTATAAATATTTTTACAGAAATCAGCCTCCAGCGTTACTTTGCCTAATCGTTAGAGAGATATTTGTTATAATGCCTGGTGGCCTGGTTCAAAGGAAGTATAATGAGTCACAAAGTTAAAGCCTCCGACTCATGCGTTTTCTACCTGTGGATTATTTCATTGTTTTTATAAATAAAAAAAAAATAAAAAACTAGAGGTAGAAAGGGGGGGGATTTAACTTGCATACCAAGACTGATGGCTCCGGATGGAGTAAAATTAAATCGAATTTTGGTATTTAGGCTTTTACCATTAATAAAAGATCTTCTATTCTAGAATCCTCTTCTTCTCAAGAATAATTGTTGTAAAACGCAATTGTATATTGTATAGCTGTGACGTAATATTTAATAATATAGGGTAGTACTAATTGAGAAAATGCAGCTATATTTTTTCTTTATTTCAGGAGCAGTGGCTGAATGTACAGTGAGGGTCAACAATCTGTCCCAATAATCTTTAATTTTTTTTAAATTTAAAAATGAATTTATTGTTATTATTAATCACATATTAATTAAGAAAATTTTAAAGCAAGTTTAGATGATTTATTTAAAACTCATCTGTCAAATTAGTTAAGCATTCTTGGAATAGATGGCAGGTTAGTCTAACAGCTGATCCCATTTTGGCCTATATCTGGTCTATATTTATATATTTTTATGCTTTTATAAAAGATATACATAATATATAATAACATTTATAAAGTATTTATTGTTAAAAGATCAATGAAAATCAACCAAATGCATTAAATATTATTAGCTACCATTCTGACATCTCTTGGCAAATTTTTGAATTACTTGATTTTTGGGCATACTTTTAATGACACACAACGCCATCTTAGCGGGAAAAACATGCGTAACCACTTCGCTCCCGAGCCCCTTAAGTCCCACCCATGCGTTTTCAACTTGGGATTATTTCATTGTTTTTTTAAAAGAAAATGAAAATCTTTATTGGAAATTTTCTAAGTTTGAACCATGAAAGTTTCCATTAAAAAATATATAATATTTTTTTAAAAACAATGAAATAATCACAAGTAGAAAACGGATGGTTGGGATTGTCTGGGGGGGGGGGAATATTGTCCCTCACTGTACATATATGTACAGTGAGGTGATCAAGGCAGCCAAAAGCAATAAAGAATAAAATATTTTTTTCTTCTGCTTTATTTCAAACACTTGTCGACGTTTCGGCCGATGTTCCGGCCTTCGTCAATGCCTCGAGCTTAAATGGGCTCTTTGCAACTCCTGACGTATTGTTGGTGCGAACATTCGTCTGATGTCATGACTTTTGGTTTAATAAAACGAAATAAAGCAGAAGAAAAAAAATATTTTTTCTTTATTGCTTTTGGCTGCCTTGATCATCCCACTGCATTATATATTTGTTTTATTACAGCTGACGTTCCAGTTCTTTATTTTAACTACCTCAGCTCTGAAGATGGTTTCAACATAGAACCGAAACGTCAGCTGTAAAACAAAATATAAAAAAAATATAGCTCTATTTTCTCATTTGGTACTATCCCGATTAAATAAATATTACATCACAGCTATACATATATTGCTTTTTACAACAAAAATCCTTAAGAAGAAGAAGAAGAGAGTCTAGTTAAGAAGAACTGCAAAGAAGAAAATATATATTCAGAAACATATAAACAAGGCTTCATGAACTTTATTATTAATAAAAGACTTTAAAAATAACAATTTTTACAAATAAAGCACAATTAAATAGAAACAAGTCTTTTATTAACAGTAAAAATAATTTTACGGTGACTAAAAGAATAGAAATCCTATTAATTTTGATTACACTTCTCAAAACGACAGAATCTGTCATAAAAGTGTCAAATAGTAAATAATTTTCAATCACATATGTAAAGAACATAGAAATTGGGTTATGTATAATTAATAATATTAATATGTTTAATAATTAATAATATTAATACAAGCCAATCAATTGAAAACAGGCAGAGGATCATCCAAAGACCACATCAACTTAGATATTACTACTTACAAAAACTTGTTAAAAAAATGGATTTGTAGGAAAAACATGGAACTTGACACTTTGACTGTTAGAATTGAGTTGGGTGATATATAGCTCTGGGAAAGTAGCTAGCGAGAAGAGATAGAATACTCACGTGTGGATCGGCCAACTGTTTTGAGACCCATATCTGAAAAAAAAAGAAATACAATTAATTTTGTTTTATAAGAGGAATCAATCAAGCTCCTCTCCTTTTGTAGATCCATTTTACAAACTGGCTGTTATTTAATTAAAAGATCGTGATAGAAAGATAGGAATTATTTACTTTTGGAATGTAGAGAAGAATAAAAGAGAGAAAAAAAAGAGAGGATTTTTTTTTTTGAATAATCATATCAATAAAGGTATGTATAAACAATGAGAATTTAATATTATATTTCCTTATCTTTTCTTTTTTTTTAAGGGAGGGATTGAAGACCTCCATTTCTTTTGGCAAATTAAAATACATGATTCCTTGATTAGTATACAAGCCCTTTGGCGACCGAAATGTCATCCAGGAAAGGAAAATTAATTTTTTGTACTGACTTATTTTTCGCTTACCTACAATGTGATTTCCTAAAAATAAAATTTTTGTTTATTTCTCTCTTATTGGATATAATTCATTGTTAATATCTTTATATATATATATATTCTACATCTTCTTTAAATCTCTGTTAATAATTTATATTCTTGGTGTTTTGAGTCTCTTTGGATTTAATTGTTGTTATTTATTTATTAACCTCTCTCTATTTATTTTACATGTTATTTTAAAGCCTTAGGTCAGATCCAAATGAATTTTACGAGTGAGTCAAATAAAATAATATAAACAAAAACAATTTCTCAAATAAAATCATTGATTTGCCTAATTCTATTTCACACATAGAATTGTCACGAAATGCTTACCTTATTTTAAAACGGAACAGTTTAAGATTTTGTTTTTTCTTTCCTTTTGTTGGACGATAAAAGGTGAAAGGCAAGGAAGCAAGACAGGCCAAGTAAAACATCTGCCACAGAAGAAGAGGAGGTAGAGAAAAATGACAAAAGGATAACTATTCTCTTAAAATGAAAGCAATTGCTGAGGTAGCTTTTGAAACAAAATTTAACAGAAACTAAAGAGAGTGAGAGAGAGAGAGAGAGAGAGAGAGAAAATATACTGTATTTACATTTAGTCTACTCAAAGATTAAATCTCCCGAAGGTCATTATTATCTAGTATTAATCATTTGATACATAAAAAATATTTTTTATATCTTAAAAACCGATTTTTTTTTATTGTAGCGAATAAATGCAAATTTATATGCCATAGTATGGATTGTAGGCAACGAAAGTGTGCCTTTTAAAAAAAAATAAATAAAGATTAGATAAAAAATTTGCAGATGACAGCAAAGTACAAAAAAAAAAAGAAAAGTTGGATATCCAGAGAAAAATATCTAAAGTAGGGAATAAAAAAAATTCCATTTTTATGTTGTTTAAATTTGAAGATTTAGAATTAAAATTATATAGTTTATTTAAAATATAAAATCTAATCACTAATAGTAGGGTCTTTTAAGCTTACAAAGATGAACGAAGGAAATATACGTTTATATATATTTATATATATATATATATTCTACATCTCTTTAATTTTATGAAAATAATGTATATTCGGGGGCCCTTTGGATTTAATTGTTGTTTGTTATTTTTACTTAATTTTTTAATTCAGAATTAGATTATTTTTAACCAGAGACAATTATTTTTTTATCCAGGGAAGTCAACAGGTTGGATGCCCCTTATTTAGTGCTTGATAAAAAAAATATATTATCCCGACCGGAAAAACTTTCACTGAAATACCCATAAGGGGTGATTTTTTTAATAATTCTTTATTATTAAAGGTATATAATAATTATTAAATAAGTCAATATGGAATGTATGTGTTTTTGAAGAAATATGTGGAAACAAGATGAGTGAATGAATGATCACAGAGTTGGCTGGCTTTCGTTGGTTGGGAGGCGGCCTTCGGCAGGGCAAGCAACTCTCAGGACCCCCGTCCCCCACCAGGCAACTCACTCTCTTGGGCTCCACACAAATCAGCAGCCTAGGCTGCTTTTGGCTTTTGCTCCTCCTCACCCACATTCTTATAATCACACACAGGTCGTAACTAATAGTCTCTAAGCCCAAATTATATCTATCATTTCGCTTTCCAAATGAAGAAAATATTTTTATCTTATTTATTTTAGAAAAGATATAATCCATTTGATGACAAACTAATATGAATTTATTTTGTTAGAAAATGTAGGTTATATATTAAGGTAATAAAATTTCATTTTATAAAAACTAGGAAATATAGCAGAAATTAGAATTTTGACGGCAATTAATTATGACAATAAGAATTTTCATTATAACGTCTCAAATTGTTAATAGCAACAATACTTTTTCAAAGATTTAACCTCAAAAGAAAAAAAAAAGGCTATCTTTTCTTTTATTATTTTTTTTAAAGACAATGATATTAACTTAAAAATATTGATGAACCTTATCATTGTGTAATTTCTATTTTTTGTGATTTATTAAATTTCAATAAAAGTTGAAAAAAATAAAAACTTTTCCCCCTATATAAGAAGTTGAAAAGTTAGAAATAAGATGACTCATTTATTTTACAAAAAAGATGATACATCTTTATTTTAATCATGATATTTTTTGGTAAAATTAAGAAGTGTATGTTAGGATAAACTCTCTAAACAACAAAAATAAAAAATAAAAATTCCTCTTTCATCATCCCTTGGTGAAAAAATAGAGAGATTTTCAATTCTTCAAAATTTATTTTTAATATATATTCACTACCATTTAATTTAAATAAAAGTGGAGATCCTAACAATGAAAAGAAAATCCCTCCCTGATGGGACAAAAAAGATTGAGAAAATATGGAGTTTTACAGGCCCCCCGGAGGATGGCTGTTCCCATCCTCCCCCCAGTCAAATTCTCTAGTTACGCCCATGCCCACAGAACGTAGTTAAGAAAAGCTAATAACAGCTGAACCATGGATGAGTGGTAGTACCACCAGTGGCGTAGCGAGGGGGGTCATCATACCCCGGGCGCTACTCACAAAGGGGCGCCAAATGGTCCGCAAAACAAAAAAATTGCTGAATAATTTTAATTTTTTAATTGATTTCTGGAAAATATATTTTAAATTTGGTACAGTGAGCACCACAATTAAGTCCCCACCTGATAGCTTTAGCCTTAAGTAAGACTTATATGGTATGAAATATAGTAAAATTTTAAAATTTAAAAGCTAAAATAAAATCATCCCACATTTTACGTTTTACCTTTTCGGTCATTAAAATTATTTCACTTTATACCATATACTTAAAGCTAAAACTATCAAGTGGGGACTTAATTGTTTCGCCCACTGTACCAGTGTAATATAATATTTTTGTACATTTTACATATACTATATGGTTTTCGAATGGGAGGGAGGGAGGGGGGGGCGCTAAAAAGATATTGTGCCCCGGGCGCGAGTTAAGCTCGCTAGGCCACTGAGTGCCATGGGCGTAACTAGGAAATTTGGCTGGGGGGGGGGGGCAGGCCACTCCCGGGACCCCCCTAGTTACGCCCATGGGTAGTGCAGCTAGGAACAAAGAGAGGCTAATCGATCGATAATTGTCATCTCATAAGAATAGGCCTATATACTTATAGAGTGCAAGAAGATAATAAATAATCCAGACTCTATTCAGAACCGTTTTGGCAAAAAATATCATAATATTTAAAATATCATTTAATATATAAAATATCATAATATCATAATTTAATCCTCCTCTCTCTCTTTGTGAGGACGTGTTTGTGATCGCTCCGTGTAAATGATACGTATTGGTGGGTTTTTGCTGGCCGATTTTTGAGTTTTTTGGACCATCTTGACGGACGTGAGGCTGTGCTTCTTGTCCCGGCGTATCCAGTTCGAGGAGGGAAAGGTGACCGGCCCAGTAAGGACTTTCTGTTTTTGTTTTAATAAATTTTTATTTAATGAAAAATTTATTATCTTAATCCGATTTGAGTGGATTTGTGCATTTAAAATAGAACAGAAGGAATAACTTTTCTACAAATTTCTGAGAATTTTTGATATTCATAGCGTTTCGGTTGTGAACGGCCCGGGATGAGCAAATGTGGTAAATGCACTAAGGCCCCCAAAGCGGGTACAAATGTCATAGACTGCAAAAAGTGTAAAAATATCTTTCACTTGACGTGCGTTAATTTGAAATTGGAAGACCTGGACTTTATAAAAGAAAATTCACAATCGTGGTACTGTTTTAAATGTGTCCCAATCATGAAGGCGGATAACTCGAGAGATGGCACACCGGCCTCACCAGCCGTTCGGCAAAGAAGTTTCGATACCGCTGTGGACTTGAGCGAATTATCGGCGAAAATTGACTCGATTTTACAACAAAATGATCTAATCTTGGGGCAAAACAAGGAGATAAAGGCTACCATTGGTCAACTTCACGCCGATTTTGAAGAAATCACCAAACAGGTCGCTTTGTTATCCAACTCTGTAAAAGACCTTACAGAACGAGTCGAATCCGTCGAATCTGAAAATTCATCATTGAAATCGAGACTGTCTGCAGCCGAGGGACGGATAAACATCATGGAGCAGAACAACTTACTTACCACGAATACGATTGAAATCCGGGGGGTGCCCATAAGATCAAACGAGGACCCCGAACAGATCGTTGTGAACATGAGCAAGGCATTCCACATGAATTTATCTTCGACGGATATAAGCGCCGCTTATAGGGTGGGCAAAGGTTTTGGCCGCCGCAATGAAGATCCGCCGCCACCAATCTTGGTTCGCTTTGCTCGCAGACGCGTCAGGGATGATTTCCTGAAGGGGCGCAAGGTCAGGAGAGACATGACCACGCGGGAGTTGGGGTGGAATGACAATGAAACGCATGCCATATACGTGAATGAGGCACTTTCTCGGGTCAATAAACTTTTATATAATAAGGCCAAGGAATTAAAAAGACTTAATAAACTCAAATTTTTATGGGTTCAGGAGGGTCGTGTGCTGGTTAAAAGGGCGGAGGGCCATTCGGTGGTGCATGTGGTGAGTGACGAGAGCTTGAAAAATTTTTGAGAATTATATGGTTCTATAGATGGCCAAGTGATATTTTATTTGTGTGCACTTCTATCACAGCCCATATTTTGAAGTGTCACTCTCCATCGGTGTTACTTTGTTTTATCTGTTCATGTGTTCGCGGACTGTCGCTCTCGCCTCTTGTGCTTCTCCTTATGTGCCCCATCTGTCACTTTTACTTTGTTCGTTTGTTGTCAAACATTATTTCCATGATTAATTCTAACCGAGACTATACCAATCATTACTCACTATTAAATCTTATTTTTCTGTTTATATACACACGCATGCACTCAAGTCATTATTTATTGTTGAATTTTGTTTTTTTGATTATTCACACTTATACACATTCTAGTCATTTATTGTTAAATTTTATTTTTTTAATTATTTACACTTACACACATTCTAGTCATTTATTGTTAAATTTTGTTTTTTTAATTATTTACACTTACACACATTCTAGTCATTTATTGTTAAATTTTGTTTTTTTAATTATTTACACTTACACACATTCTAGTCATTTATTGTTAAATTTTATTTTTTTAATTATTTACACTTACACACATTCTAGTCATTTATTGTTAAATTTTGTTTTTTTAATTATTTACACTTACACACATTCTAGTCATTTATTGTTAAATTTTGTTTTTTTAATTATTTACACTTACACACATTCTAGTCATTTATTGTTAAATTTTATTTTTTTAATTATTCACACTTACACACATTCTAGTCATTTATTGTTAAATTTTGTTTTTTTAATTATTTACACTTACACACATTCTAGT
Source organism: Euborellia annulipes (assembly GCA_023213315.1). Taxonomy (NCBI): domain Eukaryota; kingdom Metazoa; phylum Arthropoda; class Insecta; order Dermaptera; family Anisolabididae; genus Euborellia; species Euborellia annulipes. The sequence goes on from JAKCPI010005794.1 coordinate 104,784, forward strand.
CATTTATTGTTAAATTTTATTTTTTTAATTATTCACACTTACACACATTCTAGTCATTTATTGTTAAATTTTATTTTTTTAATTATTCACACTTACACACATTCTAGTCATTTATTGTTAAATTTTATTTTTTTAATTATTCACACTTACACACATTCTAGTCATTTATTGTTAAATTTTATTTTTTTAATTATTCACACTTACACACATTCTAGTCATTTATTGTTAAATTTTATTTTTTTAATTATTCACACTTACACACATTCTGGTCATTTATTGTTAAATTTTATTTTTTTAATTATTCACACTTACACACATTCTAGTCATTTATTGTTAAATTTTATTTTTTTAATTATTCACACTTACACACATTCTAGTCATTTATTGTTAAATTTTGTTTTTTTGATTATTCACACTTACACACATTCTGGTCATTTGTTGTTGGATTTTGTTTTTTTGATTGTTCACGGTTGTACACATTCTGGTCGTTTGTTGTTGGGTTTTATTTTTTTGATTGTTTGCTCATGTACTCTTCGCGGCGAATGTGAAATAATGGAAGGTCGCATCACGGCTGAGGCTGAAAGCATTATCTATGGATAGACTGGATGGTAATTTTGTTTCAGCTGCAGACATGAGTGGTCATGCAGCGGGGCGGTTTGCATTTTCTAGACTTAACCTGTGTCATGTTAATGCTCAGTCGCTGCCGGCCCATTTTGATGAGTTCAAGTATTTTTTTGAGGATTCTGAGTTCGATGTTGTTTGTGTTTCCGAAAGTTGGCTTAAACCCTATATGGACTCATCTCTTGTGTGTCTGAACGGTTTTAATTTGTTTAGAAATGATAGAAATGATAGACGTGGGGGCGGTGTGGCGGTGTATGTTAGATACCCAATTAAAACTAAGGTTATATTTAAGACAACCGACGGCCAGGGTATTGAGGCAATTGCTATGGAGATAGTTACTTCTAATGTTAAATTGCTTCTTGTTGTGGTGTATCGTCCTCCAAACAGCGAATTTCGGAACACCATGGAATCTTTATTGATGGATTATATGTCTCTCTACAATGATATAATAATAACGGGTGACTTTAATATTGACTATTTATCAGATTCGGTGGATAAAAGATTTTTGGAGGGAGCATTAAGGTCTTTTAATTTGGAGCTGGTCGATTTTGACCCTACTCACCATACCATCTCTTCCCATACGTGGATTGATCATGTTGTTATCAACTCTCTAAATAGGGACAAGGTGATGGCAGTATCCCAGAAACCTGTTTCTTTTCTTTCTTCCCATGACATGATATGTATCTCATATGATGTCTCTGTCGAGAGAATCCGACCCGCCAGATTTTCTTTTCGGGATTTTAAGTCGATAGATTTTGCTCTTTTGAGATCGGAGCTGACTGAGATTGACTGGTCCCCGGTGTATTTGGAGGGCAATATTGATGCGAAGGTTGTCAGTTTCTCCGGGATGTTGATTGATTTCTTTGATAGACATGTGCCATTGAGAAGGATTAATTCAAGGAGAGGTAGTTTTCCGTGGCTGACTCCTGAGATCAGGAAGCTTATGAGAGAGAGGGATAAATTTAGAGTTTTGTCCGTAAGGAGTGACAGTATGGAACTACATAATCGCTTTAAAAGAATGCGAAATAGAGTGACCCAAATGGTTAGAGTAGAGAAGAGGAAGTATTTTCAGGATGCTTTAAATACTAATGACCCTAAGTCTATATGGAAAGTTTTGAATAAGCACCTTCCTAGAAAGACTAGTAAGTTGGATCGGCCCTTGGTTGTGGATGGTGATGTACTTAATAAACATTTTGCAGATGTCTCAAGATCCTCGATGGTTGATAATAATAAATTTATTTTAACTAACTCTATGTTTGATTCGGAAAATTTTTATTTTAATGACATTAATCATGAGGATGTGATTGAAGCAACTTGTTCGATCCAAACCAATGCAACGGGAGTTGATGGGCTGCCTGTTAATTTTATTAAGATAATTCTGCCATTTATACTGGCGCCCCTCCTCCATATTTTTAATGCGTCTTTAATACATGGGCACTTTCCTTCTCAATGGCGCAGGGCTCTTATACGTCCCATACCCAAGAATTCGAGTCCGTCTGGTCCTGATGATTACCGTCCTGTGTCCCTTTTGTGCGCTATCTCCAAGATATTCGAAAAGATAGTTTTTAAACAGGTTAACAAGTATTTAAATATAAATAATATGAATGATTTGTACCAATCCGGATTCAGGAGGGGTCACGGTACTCAGACGGCTCTTTTGAAGGTTACACAGGATTTGCTGCGGGATATTGATGGGAGGAGACTTTCGATTTTGCTACTCTTTGACTTTAGTAAGGCTTTTGACACAGTAGATCTGGATTTGCTTTTGTCTAAGCTTGCTGGCCTGAATTTCTCGCGAAGTGCGATTGGTTGGTTTAGATCTTACTTGACAGGCCGGGAGCAAGCTGTTATTGGTTCGAGTGGTATTGGCTCCTTTTTAAGAACTAATCGTGGTGTCCCCCAGGGCTCCGTGCTTGGACCTCTTTTGTTTTCCATCTACATAAGTGACATCTCGAAGGTTATTGACTGCAGTTACCATCTGTATGCTGACGATCTGCAGATTTACCGCTCGTTCATTCCTAGCGAAGGGCCCGCTGCAGTTGATGCAATGAATGTAACGGTTAGAAAAATTTGCTCCTGGGCTGAGGAGAACGGTTTGGTCATCAATGCCCGAAAGACGAAGGCTATACTGATTGGCAGTCGCTCAGTGACGGCTAGAACTCTGCGAGATTTACCTGGAGTACAGGTGGAGGGTGTTACGTTGCCCTACGAGACGTGTGTTAAAAATCTGGGGATCTTAATGGATAGCGGTTTGACATGGTCGGAACAGGTGGAGATGGTGCACAGGCGAGTTTATTCCATCCTTTATCAGATTGGACGACTTAGGGAGTTTCTTCCACTCAGGACTAGGGCCCAGTTGGTGCAGGCTTTGATAATGCCCCATTTTGACTATGGAAGTGTAGTCTATGGGGGTCTGTCGGCGGGTCTTGGTCGCAGGCTTGATATGGCGCTGAATGCATGTGTTCGATTTGTATTCGGTGCCTCCAGGTTTGAGCACGTGTCGCAATATTATGATCGCCTTGGGTGGATTAGACTTGCTGAGAGAAGAGCTTACTTGTTGGGAGGGCTCCTATACAAAGTAATTAACAGTGGGATACCTGCTTATTTATTTGATCTTTTGAAGTTTTCCAACAAAAATATGTATGGCTTGAGGTCCTCCCGGCAGAATTTAATTATCCCCAACCACACATCAACTGCCTTCCATGAGTCGTTTCTGGTTCGTTCTGCTCATCTTTGGAACTCGATCCCGCTATCCTGGAGGGGGGCTTCATGTGGGACCTTCTTGGCGAATCTGAGAGCGTATGTGGTGAGTCTGAGAAATTAGTGGTCGGAACGCTGTTTGGGGCGGGAGAATGAGAAGATCAGGTCTTGATTTTCTTTCCTGGTTGTCGGTAGTTTGTGGCCATAGGTGGTGACTAAAGATTTGGATTGTGATTTTTGAGCGATTATGATGTCTAAATTTATGTTTAAGAAAAATATTGATAAATGTTTGTACTCGCTCATATGAGGCACCCATGCCTCAGAGCTAATTTGTAAAATAAATAAATAAAATAAAATAAATAAATATTGCTCATAGAAAAAAAAAATCATTTGCTGTGACAACTTTCAACAGGGGTACAACTTTGGACATCGGAAAATCTAGAGAAAGTTGTTGAGAGAGTGAAAAATGACACTTATATATACAAAATGACACATATATATATATTGGCACAAAAGACCGGTGTTAATATAGCTTTTTACCACTTCAGGTGGATGGCTAAGCCTGAGACACAGGTTGAAGATGAAAACATTCTATCCAAATTTACCATATCTAGGATTAAGGACAGACCAATCAATGGGTCGTTTGGATAACTTACCTACCCCAACATTAAAATAGCCTCCCTATGGGAAATACATTGTGTTTGTCCTTCAGCATTAAAATAGCTGAAGGACAAACACCTTATATTTCCCCATAGGGAGGCTATTTTAATGTTGGGGTAGGTAAGTTATTAAAACGACCCATTGTTTTAGCATAAAAATCAAAGTGTGTCCCATGTTACCTCTGTGGCCACTTTGTTATTCTCCAAGAGTGCCTCTAGCCTGGCAAAGTAGAGAGCCGGTCTGTCCACGTTAAACGTCGGCAGGACGTGCAGGCTCGTTGTTCTCGGCATCACGTCGGGGTCACCAGTGTGGGTATAGGAAAAGGTCAAAGGAAAGTAGATTTATTTACAAGGGGTTTTATTTACACGAAGATATTTATATATATATATATATATAGTCGAACGGAAATAGGACGGAAGCGAAGACTTCGTTCCCGGCTTCGACTCGACACACGCGTGCCTCAAGCCCGACGCCACATCGCCCTCGCTTCCGGCCTTTTTCCGTTCGACTATATATATATAAATATCTTCGTGTAAATAAAACCCCTTGTAAATAAATCTACTTTCCTTTGACCTTTTCCTATACCCACACCTCGTTATAGGTTTAACTTTTGGACAGTAACATTTAATTGGTCAATAGAAAAAGATCTATGTGGCTTAATGATGATGGAGTCATGAAAAAAAAAAAAAAAAACAAGACGAATGCAGCCAAATATTCTTTTATTTTAAATCTCGCCCTCACCGCTGACGTTTCGGCCCGAGGTCTAGGCCATCAAAATGTGTGGAAACTTGACAACATTCCGCTCACTCAGCAAAACGTAGAGAAATCACACATTTTGATTATTGCCAGCCAGCTCATGAAGATGGCCTAGATCTCGGGCAGAAACGTCAGCCGTGAGGGGCGAGATTTAAGATAAAAGAATATTTGGCTGCATTCGTCTTGTTTGTTTTTTTTTTTTTTTTCATGACTCCATCATCAGTAACATTTAATTTTTTTTTCTGAAATGATTCAATAAATTTCTGTAAACATGTTCAGTGCATTGTGATAATAAATGTTTTGTTGTATTATTCATTAAAATAATGATGCTGTTTACGTATGACTAATAAAACTGTAAGTTGCCCCATTGTACGGTAGCCAAAATAAGACTTTAACACATAATTTGATATATATATATCTCTAATTAGAAAAGTGTCAAACTCCACTTTTTTTGGAAAATCATTTTTTTGTATTTTCTGTTGCAAAATATCATTCTCCTTATGCCCTGAACTGGTTAAGAGCGCAATTCAAATTTTTCAGTTAGAAAAGTGTTTAACAGTGGCTCTAACAATGACAATGAAATGCTTTTTGGCTCTCCTGAAAAATAAACAAAAATGGAGTTAGGCACTTTGCTAATTAGAACGTCGATATATATATATATTAAGTTTTTTTTATAGCTGAGGTAGTATTAGAAATCAAAGAGCTAAGCATAATTTCATTTATTTCCCCTCAGAGCTGACGTTTCAGTCCTGTTTAGGGCCATCTTCTGAGCAATTAACAGAACAATTATAAAGAACTCACACAAATTCAGTAAATTGAATTAACATTTATCACTAGGGGTGTCATTATCAATATTAACTTCCACATTTCACCTTTACATCAATCGTTGCTTTTATTTATTTTACATATATTAATTATATGTATATTTTTTTTATTTAAATAGTAGGCCGTAAATTATATGTGACTCACACCGAGTTCGGTTTCAGAATAAGGTAGGAGATGCACCTCCACGGCTATCTACCTGACTCCTGTCCCGGACTAGTGATAAATTTTAATTCAATTTGTATAAATGTGACTGATTTTGAGGGAATCCTTTATAAAGATGGCCATAAACAGGACCGAAACGTTCGGGAAATAAATGAAATTATGCTTAGTTGCTCTTTGATTTCTAATTCTACGTACCTACAAAAAATATATATATATATGGTATGAGAATACCAAATATTCGAATTACGAATCTTTTAATTTCTTTATAAATCAAATTGTGTTTAAAATCGCCGATCAAAATCAATTTGGCTAATTTTTATTTATTTTACATCCAATATTATGGAGAGAAATAAGAGTAGACAGATAAAGAAAAGACATTTTGGATAAAATTTATTTATTTTTTTTCGTCTCTATTGTATAGACATTCAAGGAGGCCTTGGATATCATTGTTGTATTAAATTCTGATTATAAATAAACGTAATGTTATATATTTGCTGAGACTCATTATATCCCATTATATCGTAATTGGTTTGAACGTAACAACTGGCTACGAGGAAAAAAGTAAGTACCGTAAATAAATTTTTAATTATATCCATAATATAAAATATGGAAAAATTCAATGCATTGTTTGTTACGTTCAAACTAATTACGATATAACATACAATGAGTCTCATCAAATTACGTTTATTTATAATCAGAATTTAATACAACAATGATATCCAAGGCCTCCTTGTATGTCCATCGTCACAGTTTAATTTCTGTGTTCTGTGATAAATTTTATCTTCTTCAATCTTTTATTTAACTGTCTGCACCTATTTCATCTTTTTTCTTGCCAGCTCTGGTTCTGAAGAGAGCCTTGATCTAGAGCCGAAACGTGCGTCAAACCTAAAAATGAAATATTGATTTTATTAAAAACTTCTTTTTTTTTTGTATTTTAGATCCCCTCACCTCTGGGCTTTGGAATAGTGATCTCTTATAGGTCGGGTGTCAACTTGCAGTCAAAAAAAAATTTATTGAAATAAACTAGGTCAATGTCTAAAAGATTCCCTCCCTCTAAACAAAATGTTGATCCCCATCGCTTACGTAAGCATTTTTATTTAGCCCTTCAAAATGCTGATTTAATTAACTTAGTGACAAGGGGGTGGGGCTCACCTTTTAACAAATGTGTGGGCCAAGGTTTTTTGATTTTATTTTTTTTTTTTAAAGGTGGAGAGGATGGTCCTGTTCGGCCACCCATCCAAACTTGATCAACACCTTCTTTTGCTTGAAAATTGAAAAATTCATTTTTTTTTTTCAAATTCTTTCATCTCTGAATTAAATTTTGTAATCGTCTGGATAAAAATATTGCCAAAAAAAAGGATATTATGGTCGAGGAATTTTTTGAAAAAATAAAAAAGGAAAATTATTTTTAAAATATAAATAAATAGAAAAATAGATAAAAGAGATCGGTGAGTGTATTTTAAAAGGGATATGATGATTCCTTCTCTATTGTTTGAAATCTTTTCAAAAACCTTCCTTTAGGGATAAGCTGGTAAAAATTAAGACTCTGACCTGAGTAAGAAACAAAAAAAAACATCCATGAAAATATTTTTTTAAACAAAAAAAAAAAAGTAGTTTGATTTGGAATAGTTTTAAATACATTTTCCAGGAATCATTTAAAAATCAATGATTAATATGACAAAAAGTCAGTATGCTTAGTATAAACATGTGTGTTGATGGTTTGAAGTTCAAAAACTACACATGTATAAGCCAGTGAGGGAAATTCATTCATTTATAATATATTGTATGATTACATTTTTTTCTTTTGATTCCTGAATTGAAGACTTTAATAATTTATTACAAGTTTTATTTTAATAATCAAACAAAAATTAAAAATGAAATCAAATTTGACGTTTTAATTTAAAAATTTTTTGATTATAACCTACATATAAGATTACTTTTAATTTAAATCTGAATCTACCTTTTAACATTAATTCTACTTTAAATTTATAATGAAAAGAAAATAAAAGCCTTTATAAAAAAAAAAAAAAAAAAAATGAAGAGTAGAATCAAAAAAAATTTTAATGATATCAACAACCAATTCATACATCAGCAATTTTATAATCAGTGAGAGACAGAATCTGTCTAGAGAAGTTATTTCTATTAAAAATAATCCTTTGAGAAAGAATTTTGGGTTAAAAGCTCTACCCTTTTCTTTTTAACAAAATTCAAAAAGGGAAAAATTGTTCTACCTGGACTTTCCTATCTCTAGCCAAAAACCCGATTCTGTTGCAGCTTATTTTGCAACCTATACTATGGAAAAAATACTTTGTTTTGTCTTGTTTGAAATTAATATAATAATACATATTGATTACTATTAATTATTTTTTTTCCATACATATTATCAAAATATTTAAAAATTTCGATAAAATGAAAACAATATCTGAAGCATTCAACTTACACTTGACTCCATGCATAAATTCCACAGAGAAATTTTATATAAAAATAAAAAAATATTAATTTTTATTTTCAAATATATATATATATTCTACATCTCTTTAATTATGAGTAATTAGTGTTAGAGTCTCTTTGACTTTAATTGTTGTTGTTTATTCTTTTTTCTAACCTTCTCTCTATTTATTTTAAACATTAATCTTGTAATTAATCAACAATTCGTATAGTTAATGTACCTATATCCTCCCCCCCAATGCAAATTTTTTTTTACAAATGTAGTTCAAGATAGTCAAAAGCTTGAACTCCATTGAATTAAGCCGTCATAAATTAAATGGGCCAATTTTTTTTTTTTTTTTTTTTGTTCGTTTTTAAATTGAAAATCTATCTATACAGGATAAATTTTAAATAAAATAAATTAAATTTGATTAGAATCTGGAGATTCGAGACGCGACCCATTTGGATCGATCGCAAAATAGTAATAAAAAAAAAAATTAAATCATTTTGTTTTGGTTTGTATATTTAAGAAAATTAATAATCAGGTTTTTGATTATAAATTTAGAATAAAAGATGGATTAAGATGAAAAATAAAAACTGCTGAATTGATCCCTTTTTGTAGTAGGCCTAGTGTTGAAATGTAAGGGGGGGGGAGGGGGTATAGTGAGTGGCAAAAGTTTTCCCCGAATTTCTTGCGGCAAATTGTTTTAAAATTTCATTTCAATAAATATTTTTTTTATAAAACATGTATGAATCTCTCTTATTGGATAAGAGATATTTTGATAAAAACGTTTTTTCGATGAGGAATGGGAAAACGGAGGAAACAAGTGGCCTTGACTGGTTGGTTTGGTGGCCGTTTTATTGTACAACGACCGAACGTTCGTTAACTTGTTGTACTCGACAAGTAAAAGGGCTTAAAAAAAAAAAAACAAAATTAAAAATTATAAGAATAATATGTGTTTTGCAAAATAAATTGACGATTAATTTGTATGATTCAATCGATAAAGAATGAAAGAGATCGGTCGGAGTGAACGAGCGGAGAGAGGGGGGAATAAAGAGAATGCAAAAGAGAGAGAGAGAGAGAGAGAGAGGGGGGGAGAGAGAGAGAGAGAGAGAAAGAGAGAACTATCTATATAGTTTTTATTAACAAGTTAAAAATAAATTTGTCTTTAAATATAAAGAAAAAAATAATTAAATATCTCTATTCTGATTATTTCTTTAATCACCAAGGGAAATAATTTATCTTATTGTAGAATTATTATATAAGTTTTTTTTTTTTTCATTGTGAATTAAATTTATTTATTTAAAGGAAGGGGAGAGGGAGGGAGTTTTTTTTTTTTATAACAAGCGCAAGTCCGAAAAAGTTATGTATATAGAGAGTACATATGTGTATATATATACATAGGAGCATATGATTGTTTCTACTCACTTGATGGTTTTGCAAGGCGTGTTTCAATTGATTCTGTAGTGAGCGTATTTCCACTTGTAACGCTGGCGAAATAGCCATCATTATGGACTCGATATTCTTCTCTGTAGCCGTTTTGAACGAAATTCAATAGCGGTGATTGAAAAAAAATAAATAAATAATAAAATAATCTCGTTGAAAGGTAAATCGGGGGCTCCCGGAGGCAGGCAAAATGCAGCTGCTGCGGTAGCGGCGACAGCGCAAAGTTGTTGATTGGTGAATGAGCGCCGAAAACGCATTGAAAAACGAACAACTCATGAAACCAACTGCTTTACTAAGACCCTCAATGCTGAAATCAGATAACACATTTATATATAAGAATATGTCAATGATAAGTTTCCAAAGTTCGCCGCTTGGTTTTAACCCTTTTAGATTTAAAAAAAACAAATAATAAAAAACACCTGTAATTTATTTTTTAACTTAGGTCATTCCGGCACCTGTTAAACAAGTTAAATATTTTAAATAACAAAAAAAACAAGTGTATTTTATAAACAAGGAAACATGAGACCAAAATATAACCGTTAATTTTTTTCCTTGACATTTGAGAGTTTAATAAAGAAAATTAATATAAAATATTAAGTATCAATATAATAAATCTTAACCTAAAAATATAAAAAGAGATGTAAAAATTAT
>JAKCPI010005795.1:0-64216 GCA_023213315.1 Euborellia annulipes
CTGGCTTTGTATAGTTTTATTTTTTAGTCTTCGACGTCATTATTATAATGATTCGATATATATTGAACTTCAGGCATATTTATTTATACCATTCGGTACCTAAATGATTTAAATAAATGCATTGAACTGGCTGGGATACGAACCCACGCCCCTTGGCTTTTAGATTATCAATATTGACATTGGTCAACAACATTCATTTCTATCGATTTTTCAACCCTCAAATTTTTTTTTTTTTTTTTATTTGAGGGAAAAGCCTTAAATTACGGCATAAAAACCCTCAATAGCCTACAAAAAAAGCATTCCCTGTTTATTTACCCCTGGTGCATCGTGCACGCGGACACGCACCAAACCCAATAACCGGTATCTGGCTCAAGAGCCAACAACCCGGTTCCAATTTTGGGAGTGAGCGGCCCTTCACCTCTCTACTCCAAAAATCAGTCCCTCTCGGGACTGGGAGCAATCCTCCACACTCCCCTCTTCTCTCTCTCCCCCTCAAAATTTTTAACTTGAAACGTATAATATAATCAATGCATTTAAATTAGTTAGGGAATTTTATATAGGCTAATCATTAAAATGTGTTGTTTTTTTTTTTTTTTTTGTTTGTTAAAGTAGCCCTCGAGAGTTTGCGAACTCCCTCATTAATTTTTAATTAAAAAAAAAAAACTCGGTACTTTGCTCTATGCATAATAATATTTTTAATGTTTCCATCGTTATTATTTATTGATTTATTACAAGAAAACAAATTTATTTTGCGAATAATTTAACTAATTCAAACAATAAATAAATAACCAGCTTCACACACGCAAACCACACAATATACATGTATATTTCAAATTCATTTTGTCCGTATTTGTATATAGTATATGCATGTATAAGGGAGAGAGGATTTATTATAAAAATTCCAGCACCTACACATCGAATGGGGAACTGGATGCTTTATGTCCGTTATGTCATCAAATCCTTTATTTTATTTTATAATATAGCGAATTTATCGAAAAGGTCATATTTATTTTTCCCCATTCCTCTCTACCCCTCGCTCTCTCTTTCTCTCATTTCATCACTACAACAAATAGGATATTTATCCAAAATAACTTTTTAATCTTTCTACTCCATATTTAAATGAATTAAATTTGTTTTATTTACTTTTTTTTATGATATTTGTAATTCTTTAATTCATAACGATATATTTTAAATATAAATTGAAAACAAAACAATTCCCTCATTCTTTTTGCTATTGATAGGTTAAATTTGATAGGTGAAAAGAAGAAGAAAATTCGCAGCTAGTCATATTTCATTATTTTTATTCCCATTATGGTGACGTTGGATGAGTTGGAATCATCCTCAGAACAAATAAATGGGTGTTAAATATGCGTAAATTATATAATTCAATCATATATCATTTGAAGAACTATAAATATAGATATAAATATGAATATAAATAAATTATATTATTGATAGTTAAAATACAATTGAAAATTAAGTGGCCAAGAGAGCCGATGGTCACTTCGCAAGATAAATCACTCCTGAAATTTAAATAAGCGATAAGAGAGAGCGGTACTGTGGTCCAGTAGCAGGGCATGCTGAATACACACCGGCAGATCCGAAGTGTAACTCCTACCTTTTCGCTTATTTAAATTAATAAATATTTGGTTATATGTTTTTGAAATGTAATAGGCCTATTATATATTTACTTTTATAAAGGGAGAGGAGACTCAGAAATTAAATAAAAGGCTATTAAGACAAAAAATTTTTTCTTATTTTTTATTAAATTTTTCTCCTACTTAAAGCTCTATTAAATTTTGCCCGATCTTCAGGCCACAATTTAAGAAGATCCATTAGGTTTTTTGGAAATGTTCGATAAGTTTTTCCAAAAAACAATGTATCTTTTTAAATGGATACCTGAAGATGTCATCGAACAAAATAGAGCTTCTTCAAACAAGAGAAAATCTTTTAATTATTTATGTTACGGTTTCCAGTCGCGACCTTCTTCCAGTGGCGGCTCGTGACCGAGACAACTGGGTAGGCGGAAAAAAAAAATATATATATATATATATATTACTTACGAAAAAATAGAAAAAAGAAAGAAAAAAGGCTTATTTATTTATTTTTGTAAATTAAAACTATTCGCCTATCTTTTGATTTAGAAAATAATTCAATAATTTGATCTGTGAAGTTATCTTGTTTCGAAATTTGAACTAATAAATCTTTTTCTATTGATAACAACGAAAGAGAAGATAACCTTTCCTGAGACATTGAGTTTCTTAAATAATTTTTTATGCGTTTTAAACATGAGAAATTGCGCTCTACGGCAACACTTGTCATCGGCTTGGCATAGGCTACTTAGTTCATCGCCTAACCGTTCGACTTATAGCGCTAGCTATCACTGCTGTGCGCATGCGCGACTGTCTAGAAATGTGGGCAGCGGAGTGTGGAGTGCAGGCAGTAAATAGGCTAAGAAAAATATCGCCTTTACTTTATAAATACGAGGTTCTGAAGTGTTTCAAATTTTTTTTTTTTGCAAAATCATATATATTAATTAATAAATATAGTAATTATTTTATGAAACTAAATATTTTTAAACTTAATAATAAAATTGATAAATATTTTTCATCTGTATATTTATAAGGTAGGCGTCGCCTACCTTGCCTACCCTAGCGAGCCGCCACTGCCTTCTTCAGGAACTAAGTTTAAATAATTTAATTAAAATTCATGCAATTTTCCAAAGTAATTTTTTTTTTTTTAGATTAAGATCAATTCATTTGAATAGTTTTAAAGAGATTCTAATATATTTAAACTTTCACTTTATAATATTACCATATTTGTTAAAATGTGACCTAAAAAACAGGCTTTTTACAAAAAAAGATCTCTGGTTGAATTAGAGTAAAATTTTGTTACGAATAGGCCTATATAATTATATTTTTTGTTTTTAAAATTCTCACTCTCATACAAGTCTCATATAATATTATGATAAAATAATATCTTAAAACTTTTTAAATACCCATTTATTTTTTTTAATAGGCTGATGAGTTGAAATTTAATTAAAAACCACAGAGAGAGGCCGCTTAAAGATTTTTATTATATTTTAGTTTTTTTTTTTTTTTCGAGGCTAATCTTTTCACACGAATATTAATCCCCAAAAAAAATCCGACCTTCATTATCAACTTGAGACGATAATAGACTTTATCAGAGAGCAAGGGACATAATTTATCGATACCAAGATGTTATTATTCTTACCTCCCGTCTTTTCGTATTTTTTCAGAGATGTTTAATCTACATTGTGATGTAATTAATGAATAAAATAATTTAGCTATTTTTCACATATAATTACTTGACTAATTAAATTAAAGTAGAGAAACTTGAGATTAAACATGTCTAGAAGTTCTTTCCATTTTAATTCTAATGAAGAAATTACGATTCATTATCTTTACCTTTACCCCTCCCCCCTTTTATCCGCCCTTGTTTAAGACACTATTTTGCGCTATTTATAATTTTAATAAGTTTGATTTATTTTGGATGAATTATTAAATGAGGGAGATTTCAGTGCGAATTTGCACTCATTAAGGGAATGGAGGAATTAAAAAAAAATTACAGTTATAATTTAATTTTTAACAATTCAAAAAAATTCCAAAGGAAAAGATTTATTTTTATTTTTTTTTTTATTTTTTTTATCAAACTACCGGTATTGTTTGAGAGCAGGTCTGCATTTAACACTTTCTTGTGTAATATTAATATTTATGCCTCATTTTAACAACACTAATAGCCTATATTACTAATTATTCCCAAGTAAAAATAAAAATATTTTAATAAACCTTTCTGCACATTTATATTTGGTCTAAATATGCAAGACCCTTTCGGCTCGATTTAACATTATATCGACAATTTTTACTTTCTCTTACCTATGTATATATGTAATATATATATAGAGAGAAAGTATTGGATTCATGTCAAAAATTCGATGTCGAGATTTTGATGGATCTTCACGTTTTGAGGTCCCCTGAATCCAAAAAAGTGGTTTTCGCGACATGGTCTGTCTGTGTGTGGGTGGGTGTCAAATTTTAAGCATGAAGGAATATAGCTATGAGGCTGAAATTTTATATTTAAGTTAAACACCCCCGGGACCGGAAAATAAGCTTTTAATCAAAATCGGCCAAAGATTACTAGTACTTTACTGATGTACTTTTTCAGTTTTTTTCGATTTTCTCAAAATTCGCTCTAACGATTTTGATTAAAATTCAAAAATCAATTATTTTTTAGATGCTCTTTCAAATGTATATTCTCGTTTTGCCCTCAAAATTGTTTGAAGCACACTTTACTCTTGTGCTTCATAGGAAAGATAGGAGAAATGGTTGCCATAGTAACAAAATATAAATATTTTCCCATACTTATAAATTTTACATCTGAATTCAAATATTCCCTACTGCCGGGAACTAAATACATGTCGACACAAAAAATCTGGTGTGACAAGCACAGTACACAACTTTCGATTACCGAAGGTAAGAGAAAGTTGTGTGCGGTGCGCCAGTCACACCAGATTTTTACTTTCTCTTTCCCTATATATGAAATATATAGAAAGTATTGGATTCATGTCAAAAATTCGATGTCGAGATTTTGATGGATCTTCACGTTTTGAGGTCCCCTGAATCCAAAAAAGTGGTTTTCGCCACATGGTCTGTCTGTGTGTGTGTGTGTGTGAACAAAATATCTCAGGAACAAAAAGAGCTTCGAGGTTGAAATTTTATATTTAAATAGTAGATAGGAAAGGAGCGTCTACTGTTTAAATAGAACAGCCACCTTAATTTTTCAAATTTTATATTTAAGTTAGGCATTCCCCAAGAGGTGAAAATAAGCTTTTGAACAAAATCAGCTAAAAAGTACTAGTACTTTTTCAGTTTTTTTCCAATTTCTCAAAATTTGCTCCAACGATTTTGCTTAAAATTCATAAATGAAATATTTTTTTAGATGCTCTTTAAAATGTATTATTAATGTTAATTTACCAATAATATAAATATAAATCATTTTAAATAAGCAATTTTTTCTCCTGGCTGCTCTACTCATGTCTTTTGTCATTCTACATTTGATTGGAAATTATTTTGTTATTAAAAGAAATTATCTTTCTTTATTTAGTTTTTTAAATGTCTTTACATCCTCCCTTTTAGTTATTCCACGCCTCACAATTGATGTTCTAATTTTTTTTTTAATTTCTTTTATTTTATTATTTAACTTTAATTTTCATTAAAAATATTTTGCAATAATAAGCTTTTTATAAAGGCTCCGATTGTTGTGGTTAATTATAGATTCGCCCCCTCCTCCAATGGTGTAAGTGATCCCTCCTTGCACGGCGAGTTCCCCCTCCTAAGACGCCCTCCCTCCCTCCCTCCGGGCAAGCAAGCGCCAGGCTCATCTCCCTCCCTCGCTCCTCTCTTCAGTTGAGTAGGACGCCTTGCCTGACCCTGGACGACAGCTATTATCATAACCTATGTTTCCTGTTAAAAGAATCGTCACACAACCAGGTAATTGATTAATTTGATTGATTATTCATTTATTTAAAATAGATGAATTTCTCCAGCAAATAATATTTCTTTAAAAGGAAATTTATCTATTAATAATCTTTGAATGAAGTAATTAATGGGCTATCGAACTTATATTCTTTGAAAGCATAGCTGATAATTTGTATTAATTCCTTATCCATTGAGTTTTAATGTAATTTGCAGTCAATTATTTTAAATAGATTTTATTATTCTGGTCTTCAGCTAATAAACTGTTACTTTTTATTATCGTTTTTCTACATTTTCTCCAAGACATGCTTTCATTCATTTTACAAATATAAGTATAAAAATAATTGTTCATTTTTACATGTTTAGTTTAATCCTTTAAAAGAAAATGCATTTTAACAATGAGGGTTAAAATTAGATTTGAGTGGCTCCAAGAGAAAACATAAGCTTCTCGTCCCTGTGGTCCCGGGTTCGATTCCCATCCCAAGCTAGAAAATTTTATTTCAATTGAATTGGCTACCAATCATTTGAAATAAATAGGGATAGAATCTAAATGGCCTCATATATCTATCTATTCATGCATTTTCTTTTAAACATGCTCCTTTATTGCAATGACTAATGTATTAATTGATAGATTGAAGGCTTATTGAAAGATTTCTGGTTTCATCTCATTTGAGCCAAGTTTTCTTTCAAACTCGAAATGAATTTCTTTTAGAAGTTCCTTAAAAAACTTTATCTAAACTTTATTTTTATTATCGTTTCTTTTCAAATACATGTATATATTATTTCTTAATATTAAATACTATTTGGATCTTGAAATAATATTTAAGTTGCCCTTAATTTTATTTTAAACATACAAAATAAAATTATTCCAATTGTAAAAACCATTGTTTTGATCTCCGAGAGATTTTCTGTCTGAAGTTGGGGGCTTAGAAAATTTAATATTGTAGTTTTTATTTTATAAATAGAATCATATTAAGATCTGTTTTATTTTCATCATAAAATTCTTATTTTTTCCGGAACCAGTATGAATTTTTGAAAATATTAAATTGCCATAGACAAATGCATTTAATTTCTAAAATTATTTTCCTGTAATGGTATTTTTATTAGGTTTCTATTTTTTCGTAGTTACATAGTGAGAATTTTTATTCGCGGACGAGAAAGGGAGTGGGGTGGGAAGAGACAGTAATTATTTGTAATTTCGAAATTCCATTATTGAATAATAATTAACCCTGGCATATTTACTCAACCCACCCTCTGCCTTTTATTAAAGGTATTTATACTGAATATTCTTTTTTTATTTATTGAATAAAAATGTTTAAAAAAATATAAATATTTTTTTTTCTTGGTAAATTCATCTTTTTTAAAATGAACCTTTCAGATATTAAATTAAATATTTTATATACGTATGTTAGCACTTGTAGGGGGGAAGAGGGGGGGAGTACGAGTCATTAAAAAAAAGCTCTTTCCTTAGGTCATTTACACATAACAAATTTTTTATTTCAAACAGCATATATTTTTAAACGAATTTACTTATTATTTATTTACTTTATTTACATAGAGATGTATTAAGGGTAGAAAATAAAAATAAAATAATTTCTTTTTATTTTTTATTATTCTATTTTTGTATGAAATTTTATACAATATTACGGAAGTAATTTTTGAAAATTTTGAAATTGAATAAAATTTTGCCCTCGGGTCTTTGTGTAGGGGTTAGCGTGCTGGCCTTCTGTACCAAGGGTCGCGGGTTCTTATGCGACAAAAATTTATTTCAATTTATTTGGCTACCAATAAATTGAAATAAATAGAGACCTGGTCTAAATGGCCTCTGTTGCCGAAAAAGACCTTAAATAAATTTTAAATAAATAAATAAAATTTTAAAATCTTGGGTCATAGCGAACTGGTAGAGTTTCCGCCTCTTGTGCTGGGGGTCAAGGTCATCCCCCCATCTCATGCGACAAATTTCCAATTCAATTGAAATAAATAGAGCGGCCCTCGGGTCTAAATTGCCTTCGATGCCGAAAAATATGAAATAAAAATAAATAAAATAAAATTTTAATTGGTTTATTTCAAATTTACATTTAAGATACAGTATGTAGGGAAGTTTACTCATATCTGGATTAGGTGTAAAGTTAAAAAAGTTTTGTTTTAAGATGGAACTCATTATAAAATTATATATTTTTTTTTTAAATAAGTCTTACTCAAAAATTCTTTAAGAATACCTATATACTTTTCTAAATGGTTTTATTCTTTCTTGTTCATACAGATTTCCGAGGCAAGGCATACCTCTCTGCTTGTGATCTACCAGTTTCTCCAGTAAGGCTGTGAGTTCCGATCCTGTCAAACGTGATTCGAGTGCTGGTCGGTTTTAATTTCAAAAAATTCTTCATCTGGTGAGTAATTCTTGAAATTTTCACAATTCTAATTAATTTTTTTCAAATTTAATATATCGTATACTGGTAAATCCTTAACAAATTCAAAGAATTATTTAATCAAAACATGGCAGAATGATAGGTATATTTACAAAAGTTTCGACCTCAATCTGGTGCAAAGAAAGTTTTTAATTTTAATAATTTTGACTTATTGAAATTTTAATATTACTATTTTGGAGGGTGGGTGGGGGAGGGGGGAGGTAGCACAACACCACAATAAAAACCATATAAATTGACACCATTCTATTCAATAAAGTATAAATGAAATTGATAATGTAAGAAACAAGGTATTCTATTGGTACTAGCTTCGGAGTCTTTCTCTGCTGAATTAGGACTGTATAAATATGGAAGTGATTTTTTTCTACTATTGTTGCGTATTCGCTGATAATTATTTGTTTAAAATACATTGCTTGATCGCCGGATGCTATCTGACAAAATATGGTGGGTTGCTTTTTCGTAAAATGTATGTTGTTAAAAAAATCAAGGCAGGTTTTATTTTGTTAACTGCGAAATTTTTAATTTTGTTATCAATTCTGACCTTACGCCTCAAAACACTATCTTTGACCATTATTGCAATTAATTTTGTCTCTTTCTCTTTTTTTTTGGAGTTTAGGCTTTCAAAGTTGTTATCATTAGTAAAAGAATTTGATTTTCGGTTTAACTCTGGTTTATTTGTAAAAATTACAAACGTTTCGGCCACTCATTTAAACACTCACACTTTTTTTCCAATCACACTCACATTCACACACATACACTCAGTCTTTTCTGCAACTTAGGCCATGTAAGACATGTCTTACCCATGCAAGACTTAATACGATAACCGTTATTATGAATATATATATATATATATATCAGTGGCGTAATCCAGGGGGGCGAGGGGGGGCGCGAGCCCCCCGCCCCTATAGCGCATCGAGCCCTTGGCGCCCCCGAAACCGGCATAGGCGCCCCTACGGCCTCTAAGATATAGCTAAGCAAATGTGATTTTATCATATTCTTTTCATCGATTGTCTTAAAAAATTGATTGTTTTCTTTTAAAATTATATTACAACTTGAATTCTACTATTTTAAATGAATTTAATTCCAAAAAATAATAAATAACGTATATAGAGGCTTTATAATTAAAATTTTTTTTTTATTTTCCAATATATAAGCCTTAATTTGATGTTTTATGGATGTGGAGATTTACTCAGGATTCATATAAACCTTAATATTTAATTTTTTGAAATTCAAAATTTTTTTAAGCATGAAGGAATTGAGCTATGAGACTGAAATGTTATATTTAAGTTAAACACCCCTCGGGACCGTGAAAATAAGCTTTTAATCAAAATTGGCCAAAAAGTACTAGTATTTTACTGATGTAGTTTTTCAGTTTTTTCGATTTTCTCAAAATGAAAGGGCTTTTACCATTCTTCAGGCCCGCCCGAGCCCGCCCGGAATTTTTTTTCAAACCCGCCCATTCCCGCCCGAGATTTAGTGAATGAATGAACAAATGTCTAGCAATTTTTAAATAAAATTTCATTTGCATGCCCGTCTGCCCGAACCCGTTTATTTGGACTTGCTACCCGCCCGTACCCGCCCGTAATTTTTTCATGGCCTCCAAAGCCCGCCCGGCCCAGTCCGCGGGCCGGGCGGGTAACGGGCCTACGGAGCCAACCCGTACCCGGGCTCAAATCGGGGGTTCGGATCCCAGGCAGTCCGATGATTTTATTTAAGCCATTTGGATACCAAATGTCAAAGTCAAAGTCTTATATGGCCTAAGTTGCCGAAAAGACTGTGTGCTGTGTGTGTGAGTGTGAGTGTGAATGGGAAAAAAGTGTGTGTTAAAAAAAAAATATGGGGAATGACTTCCCCGAGACTTTCTCGTATATTCTTTTGGAATTACGTCTGGGTGTGTGTGTGTGAACACGATTGCTTAAAAACCAAAGCAGCTAGATCAATGAAATTTGGTATATGCTCCTTACACTAAAATTGGAGATTTCTATCAACTTTTGGAGTAAGTACGTCAGTTGGAGGTAGTACTTTACCTAATAAGTTTTTTCTAGAAATTTCGAAATTTTCAATTTCTTTGTTATATTATGATAAAATACTCAATTTTAAAAAGTTTTTATTCTTTGATATTTTTCCGAAAACTGAATAGTTTTTGAAATAATCACAGAAGAAAACGACATTTTTCGTAAAAGCAAAGAAAAATCTAAACAAAATCATTAAAGTCATTAAAGTCATTAAAAAACATGTAAATATATACAAATTCGCTGAGGAAATTACAGAATGCAAGAAATTTGCCCGCCGAAGGCGGGCAATTGCTCGCCGAAGGCGAGCAAAGGGGGTCCAGGGGGCGGAGCCCCCTGGAAAATCGGCGCCCTAGTTAGGCTTCCGCTCCCCCCCCCCTCAAAGGCTGGTTACGCCGCTGATATATATATATATTGGGGTCCAGGCATTTTATTTAATCCATTTGGTATCCAAATGTTACCGTCAGAAGCTAAACATATGTCGACACAAAAAATCTGGTGTAACAAAGCACAGAACACATCTTTCAATTACATTATTTAGAAGCAGATTTGGCTGCAAGGAGTGGTTTGTGCTGCTATCTGGTGGAGACATGAAATTTTAATTTTTCTTTTTAATAGTCTCCACAAGAGTGCAGCACCAATGAGTAACCTTGTATTATTAGAACACTCCTTATTCTTTATAATCTCCTGGTAGACAAATCCCTTTTTGCACAATATTATTATTTATTATTTAAGAGGCAGATTTGGCTGCAAGGACTGGTTTGTGCTGCAATCTCGTGGAGACATTAAATTTTAATTTTTCTTTTTAATAGAATCCACGAGAGTGCAGCACGAATCAAAAACCTTGCATTATTAGATTATATTTTAATGGGCAGATTTATTAAGATTTGTGCTGAATCAGTGGCGTAACGTACGCCCCCGCAGACCCCGCAATGCAGGGGGGCCCCGGACCTTGGGGGGCCCACGGGCCGGGCCGGGCTAAAAAACTGTATCTTCTCAGGGCTCCGGTAAAAACGGAAAAATTTAGATAAAAAAAAAAAAATTAACGAAAATTTGTCTTTGAAAGGGCCTGGGGCCCTCAGGGCTCCGGTAAAAACGGAAAAATTTAGAAACAAAAAAAAATTAATGAAAATTTGTCTTTGAAGGGCCCGGGGCCCTCAGGGTTCAGGGATATACTGTATTTAAAAAAATTTTTGTAAGGTCTAATAATGGGGCCCGAAATAAAGGTTTGCGGGGGGCCCAGCTAAAAAACGTTACGCTACTGTGCTGAATTACAGAATCTTAACAAGCCCCCCCCCCCCATAAAGGTGGATTCACACCGGGACCTGACTTGACTTGAGTTGAGTCCGGTGGCGAACCCAACCCATGTATTCCTATGGAGGTGCATTGATAATATGATTTTAAAAAAAAGTGCAGGAGGTAGATTTGAACTCGCGACGTTTGGTTACGTGAGAATGGAAAAAAAATTGCTTGAGGACGAATTAACCACTTGAGCCACCCTTTACTTAATTGAGTAAAGGAAAAATTAACCATATGAGAAACATGAAATAAAAAAGTATTAAAAAAATTTTAATATTCCACATATGATAGATCATTTTTTACTACTTTTTAATGAGGATTAATAATTTATATCCAAAATTTCACTAGGATGCATAGTTTTCAAATAATTCAATGGGCAAACGTTAGATTGTTTATGCCTTGATCTAATTAAACCAAAAACTCTATCTAACATATGATACATGTTATTAATTCTTGAATTCCCCCTGATTTCAGAGAACTAAAGCCCTTTTAATTATATGATCTAATTTGGGAGTTATTGGCGATCAAAGTTAAGCTTATTTTCGATCTTAATGACATCAACACTCAATTCTATATTATCGAAAAAGCTTATTTAGCATTGTCTGATTAAAACCAAATTTTTACCAGAGATTTATAATTAAAAAATAAGTTTTTTCCTAAAGTTTCATTAAGATTGGTAAAGAAATAAATAAAATATTGAGTATTTTGTAAATTGAGTTTTAGAATTCGGGATCCAGGATGGGTAAAGAGAGCCGTCTATGAACCGGGTCTAGGCTTCCATCTGAGATCCCAAATTCTAAAACTTAATTTACAAAATAGTCAATATTTTATTTATTTCTTTACCAATCTCAATGAAACTTTAGAAAAATACTCATTTTTTAATTATAAATCTCTGGTAAAAATTTTGTTTTGATCAGACAATGATAAATAAGCTTTTTCGATAATATATAGAATTGAGTTATGATGACGATAAGGTCGAAATTAAACTTAAATTTGATCGCCAATAATTCCCAAATTAGATCATATAATTAAAAGGGCTTTAGTTCTCTGAAATCAGGGGGAATTCAAGAATTAATGACATGTATCATATGTTAGATAGAGTTTTTGGTTTAATTACATCAAGACATAAACAATCTGACGTTTGCCCATTGAATAATTTGAAAACTATGAGTGCTATGGAAATATTGATTATAAATTATTAATCTGCATAAAAAGTAATGAAAAATGATATATCATATGTGGAATATTAACATTTTTTAAATACTTCTTTTATTTCATGTTTCTTATATGGCTTATTTATCCCAAAAGTAATTAACTAAAGTGTGGATCAAGTGGTTAAAGTATCAATATTTTTTTCCATTCTCAAGTAACCAAACTTCGCGAGTTCAAATCCACCTCCTGCACTTTTTTTTTATTCTTAATTGTTTTTTACCCTCCCTCCAAGTTGTGAGCTGCACGAGGTTTTTATTTACCACCAATATAATCAGTGAGGCGCTACGGGAGAGGGGGGCTGATATAATTGTCGGAGGCCATTTCCCCTCTCCCCCGTAGCGCCTAACTGATTAAAATGTTGGTAAATAAAAACTAGGAACCGACCGAATATTCGGTTTCGGTTACGGTTTCGGCCAGTTTCGGCCAAAAATCCTGGTTTCGGCCGTAGTTTCGGTTTCGGCCAAAAAGTGGCCGAACCTTTCGGCCGGCCGAAACCAGAGTCTGAAAAATGGGATGAGACTCGCATGCAAAAAAAAAAAAAAAAGGTCAAATAATTTGCACTTGAGGGAGAAAAAAATTTAGTCTCCCTAAAAAAAGGTAAAATGATTTTCACGGGAGGGAAAAAAATTCAAAAAAAAAAAAAAGGTAAAATGAAAAAAAATTTTTATAGGAAATACAAGTTTCGGTTTCGGTTACGGTTTCGGCCGAAACTATGGTTGAGGCCGAATATTCGGTTTCGGTTTCGGTTTCGGCTGAAAATCTTGTTTCGGTCGGACCCTAATAAAAACCGCGTGCAGCTCAACTAGGTCGGTCCTCTTTGTTTTGCGCCCCCAGCCCAGTTGCGCCCGTGGCGGGCCCCTGTTTTGCCACGCCCTCGTTACGGGCCTGCTGAATTATTAAAGGTTAGTTACTTTAGGGGAGAGTGTTGAACTTTTGACCACCAGTCCTGTAGGAAAATCTAGACGTTTAATGCAATTAATAAAATTATTTCCCTTTGAAGCTGAACGCACACCAATTGAACAAAAACGTTTTCGGACAAAACGTTTTTGACTAATCGTGCCTAAAACTGTTTTTTCAATACTTTTCTATGGGTCAACGCTTCAACATCATTTAACAAAATGTTTTGCCATTGAGCGTTTTGCTCAATCGGTGTGCCTTAGCATTGTGCAAAACGTTTTGTCCCAAAAGGTTTTTGCTCAATTGATGTGCGTTCAGCCTGAGAGGCCCGGGGCTCTCAGAGCTCGGTCAAAAACGGGAAAATTTTAGATAGCTTAGCTGTGCGACCAGTCACACCATATTACCCCCTCTCCCCCGAGAATCTCCTCTGGATCAGCCACTGATGTGAATCGACCTTTATAGTATCAAATTTAATTTAAAAAAAATTAATTTTCTTAGTTCTCGCTAGATTGCGCGGGGGTCATATGAAAGTCTATTTCATTTTATGACATTCATGTCTGATACATGTCAAGGCTAATAGATGACAAGGTTGTCTCATACGGCTCGGCCAATCAGAGCGAAGGCGGGAAATCGTCATCAAGAAGCCCAAATTTGAATTCTTATTTAATATATAGTATTTATCTCTCTCTGACTTTTTACGATTTATATTTAAAAGTTGTTCATTTTAATTTTCTTTCATCATTTTTGATAGTTGAATATAAATTTTAAATTGAAATATTTAATTTTTCCTTTTAGTTTCTCTTACCTATATAACAATATTATATAAGTAGAAAGTATTTTTTTCCGAATTGTCTTCATTTTTGTTTTACTTTCTATTACCGTATTTAATTAATATATTTAAAAAAAAAAAATTATTATTTTCTCTAGTACTGAAAAAAAAACATTAAATAATATTTCAAAAAAATAAAAATGGAACATATTTTAAATAAAATAAATAAATTTATTACGACCCGCTTAGAGGCACCAGTCCCCGGGTAGCTAGGTCCAACAAACACAATACAAATTTAAATATAATAACAAATATAACAAAACAAATCAAAAGGGAAAAAAAATAGAAATGTATAGTAAACGTCGCATTAGCCATCCCAACATTCGCCTTAAGTTGTTAAGGAAAACCTGGCCAAAAACCTTGAAAGGATGGTATGACCTCCTTACCAAAACTATTTCATAAGAAATAAATATTAATAGAATAATAGACAGGAAAAGAGAATGTCAGCCCAACAGGACAGCCCCTATCGAATAAAAATCCTGTCAATCCAGAAGGCGTTTCGGTTTTAATTAAATAAAGCCATCATCAGTTCTCAAGAGATTATTGTCTGTGCAAATGTTATATTTTTATATAATATTGTATATGTTTATATAAAACAACACTCTCTGCATCCCAACCTTGAGCCAATAATCTCTTGAGAACTGATGATGGCTTTATTTAATTAAAACCGAAACGCCTGTCTTGTTCCTGTCTATTATTCTATTAATATTTATTTCTTATGAAATAGTTTTCTTCTTTTTTTTAAGATTTTTTCTTCCTTCGTCAGAAAGTTTTCTTTTCATTAAAGAAATTCTATTAGTAACTACTCTTTGAGTATTAAAAAATTTTATTCTAAGTAAAACTCTTAATTTAACGAATGATTTTTCTAAAGTTATAGGAATTTCTGGGCATTTTTTAAATACATATTTAGTTATTTTATTTACTATGTTTTTTTCTTTTTTTAAACTGCCTTTGTTATATTTTTTTTCTTCATCTATTTTATCTTCTTCATCTTTTTCTGTCTGTGAAATATTTGTTTGTAGACTTGAAGTTTCAGAAACCTTCTTCATTAAATCTTCCAATATTCCTTTTTCTTCCTTTCTTTTATCTCGGGCCAATCGAGCTGATTCTTCAGGAGTTGGAACATCACTGGGTTTTAAAAATAACGATGGAACAGCTGAAAAAATTGATATATTAATAATAAATAAGATATTACTAAAATAAAAAGTAAAATTAGAATCTCAGTGTACATGGGTATAGCCTATAGTGAAAAAAGCCTTGTATATATATAGAGTATTTTTTACCTACCTGTTGGCTTTAATTGAATTTTGGGAGGTAAATCCATAATTTTCCGCTCGCATGTCTTCTTGAAAATCAGATTTTGCACGTTGCAAATTCCTCCCGTTTTTGGATTTACACAATCTTTTCGATAACTTCTTCTAATCCATTCTTTTCGTAGGTTATCATCTTTTGGAAATGAAAAAAACAATAATTTTTCTTCTCCTTCCTTTTGTTTATAAAAAGAATTTTTACAAATTGCAACTGAGCAAATTGTTCCAGGCATCTAAAAGAATGATTAGAATCAAATATATATTTTAAATAATTGATTTAGTATTTCATTAATTACCTTGAATCCATGTAAAGAAAGCGCCACAAACACACAAATGAAAAGTTGATTGAAAAAGATGAAAAAACAGCCTAAATCGAATATTTTGAAAAAGGTTATGATTAGAATGAAATATATATTTTTTAACTATTTGATTTAACATTCAATTAATTACCTCCAATATAAGCAAAAATGATAAAACAATGTCCAAATCGATTTATTAAAGCACGTGTAATGTTAAGAACAAAATATCAAATAGCTATATGCACTCAGAACGTTTGTCACTAGGGAATCTTGGACTCGAGTGACGTCATCTGCCAAAACCCCCCACCATTTTCCACTCCGTATGAGACAACCTTGTCTTTCTACTAACCTTGGATACATGTGGGGTATTTTCTAAATTATCAGCGATAAAAAGTATTTTTATTCCAAGGAGCTTTCTTAAAGGTTTAAGAACATATCTTAATAAATATTAAGACATAAATGCAATTTTCCATAGCGTAAGGCCGATACAAACGTTAACAATATTAATATTCTAAATATTAAAATAGTTTTTATTTAACTAATTCCATAACCCCCGCGAATTTATAAGAAACAGGGACATTATATAAATATACCTTAATTATAACATATTGTTAAAATATCAAAATGTATTTGTACAAGCCGGATGTATTTTTCAATACATATGATCCAGGCACATTTTGGTTTAAATTTACCCGCCAATCATGGCACAATAATAAGATAAAATCTTTTAAAAATATACTTATGGTCATGTACATAAAATAACTTTTATGGGAAAACAATAGTTGTTAAAAATATCCCATTTTTTATATTTTTATTTATTTATACATACATATACCCTGGTAAGTAGTTAGACTTCTTAAATAAAAATAGTATCTTTAATATTCTCTATAAAATAAATATCATTTAATATTATTAAACTTAATTTTAAAGATAATTATATTTTTTAAAAGAATATTCATTATTTTTATTTTAGGGGAATTTATTTGATTACTTTACGTAATGTGGCAACACTGTTTAAGATCCGGCCATGTCTGTCGACAAGTGGAAATCAAAGTGTTACCAATTATCTCAGTTTTATTAATTTTACAAAGTGATTGATTATTATTCTATGTGTGGAATTTATTCATCAGCATCATCTGGATGACAATGGAAGCCTCTGATAGAAGTAAGTACAACAAGACAGTCACAATGTTTAAGTAAATACAATCTTTGACAGTAACCGAGAGGGCAATGGCAGTGTCATGGTCGAACACAGGCCTAGTTCACTGACCGCGTTTATATTATTAAACAATTCTAATAATTCAATCGTCTTTTTGAATGAGTGAATGTCACTTGATACTAATTTTGAATAAAATCTCAAAAATGTCATTATTTTACTTTGTTGATAATCACTAATATTGTTTTAATCATATTTTCTGTTCCAAAATTTTTATTTTTATAAATATTCATTTTAAGGGAGAACATTATTAAATAACTATTTTATTTTTCTTATGTTCCATTTTTAAAATGATTTATTTATCTCAGATTTTTTATTATAATTACTTGACATTTATATCTTAAATTTAAGAGTGAGCTCTCAACTTTCTAGTAAACTCTAAAAATGAGTGATTTTTTCAAAAACTATTGAGGTTTTGAAAAAAAGTGTAAGATTAATAAAGAATCCAATTTATCAGAATCTTACAAAAAAAAGATAAATGTATACATTTTTGAAAATACTTGTTAGGTCAAGTATCACTTTTGGCAGTCTGATTCCAAAAATTAATAGAAAGTAAGAACATTAAGTATTTTGATATTAAAATTTGAATTGGACATAGCTATTTTGGCTTCTAGGGACTCAAGAAGTTTTTTTTTTTTTTTTTTTTTTTTTTTTTATTTGATAAGCAAATTTTATTTTATTTTATGACACCTTATAACATTGAGAACTTCTCTTAAATTTGGATTGGCTTATTTATTGATCTGGGTTAATTCACCAACGACCCCTTCCCAGCCTTCCCAGGTGTAGAAGTAGGTAAAAAGGAAACAGGAAAGAGTTCACCTTTAAAATATCTAGGCAATGGAACTATTAATAACATTGTGAATAATTTTAAAACACTGAGTTTAAATACCGAAAACTAAAATGGGATAAGAGAAAGTTGTGTGATGTGCTTAATTACAGTTTCTGAACAATTTTTCAAAAAGGACTAGTTATAACACTGCATTGGATATACGTATTTTAATAAATTGGGTTCTATTCACTATTTTCTTTGAGAACTGAGGGAAGGATGAGCCTTCATATATATATATGAAAGAAAACTTGCCTTCGCATATATATATGCCGGTATATCTAATATTAGTAAAAACATTTAAAAGTCTGATTTGACATTAATCATGGTTTATTTTTTTATTTATTTAGTATTAATGCAAACTAAATAATAATTATAAAAATAAAATTTAACGTTTTTATACTCATTAAAAAATTAAATCACGATTAATTAAACCAACTGCAGATATGCTAAGTAAATAGCCTATTTTATATTTTACCGAAATACATTTGTCAGAATTTAAATTTCCTTTTTTTCAGCCTTTAAATTGCTTTTTTTCATTCGCAGCTGGAAGTGTGCCTCATTTAGTTTGCTCTCGCTATAATCTCATACTAGTTAAATGACAACAAACTTGACTTTTAGGTGGACCCCAAATTTCGTTAGTAAATGATTAAATATATAGAGCAGTGGTTATTTTAGAATTTTTGACATTGAAATCCAGATAACATCGATTAAATGCAAATATTTTCAAAGAAATACTCATTCGAGAGTTTTATAAATGATCACGAGAGAAAGGGGGGGGGGAGGGAGGAGTTTATTTTATCATGTTCCAGATCCAACTTTTATCGACCTGGATGGGATTAGAGAGAGGTCATCTCTCTTTGGCTAATACACTCCTATGAATGATTATTTTATTTTGGGAGGGGGAAATCCCCTAAATATGTTTGCCAAACGTAAATTCAGACAATGTTTCGGAGATCTCAACTTTTCGGAGCCCCAGATGCAGTGTGACGATTTTACTACACTCCTTACTTTGGGAGTAGAAAATTTCTAGTAAAAATATGAACAATTTCTTTTTAATAAACTATTTTTTTTTTATTTCGAAAGACTGAGTCGTTGAGAGGCTATTCCAGAAGATGGCTATTAGGCCTATATTTTGATAGCACTTAATGAATTGAGTTATTTCTTAAACTTTTGTGCCTCAGGAATTTTTTAATATTTTGCTTACATCAGAGCTATTATTGATGTATGTAGAAGTACATTAGACATTCCATAATGAGTTGTTCAGGAGTTGTTGATATCTGATCACAGGCTCAGTATGGAGAAGCTGTTAGATGAAATCTATGGATGTGAATGATTTGTTCGGGTATGGTTTATCCTATTGAATATTATGATTTATTTTCTTGTGAGATTGGATTCGGAGAACCATGGTGTTACAGGGTAGTTTGATTACTCGTAGAAATGATCCTTTTATCTGAGATGTTCCTTTCTATTGTTGTTAGATATTTAATTTTGTATATGAAATCCCAAGCAACGGGTTTCAAATATAAGTAGACTCAAAAAAAATTATGTCAATCATTTCATTAAAATTTGTGGACTGTTCATGTTCGATATTTTTTTCAATTTGTTTATTTAACTCGATCAAAAAAGGGGCGGTTCCATATCAACAGCTTATAATTGTAGATTAATAAATTATCTTATAAGAAAAAGTAAATTATCTGGCTATAGCTCATATAATAATAAGATTAAGACGGTAATTTTATTTCGATAAATTTAACCCTTGAGTTTTCAACACATCTGGACTATTTTCATTTCCTTTTTTGAACAATTAATCCTTTGTGTTTTTTTTTTTATATCATTTTGGGAGAACTCTTATCGAATTGCACTTTTGGTGATGTGGCCCTCTATTTATATTAGCTTAACCTTCAAAAGATAACTCACATTGCGCATATAAACAAACAAACCTTGTAAAAATTGCAGAAGCTTGAATTTTTCAAATGATAATACTTCTTCCCCCCCCCCGCCCTTTTCTTCATTTTTTTAATTCATTTTTATGAACACAAACTATCCAGGTACTGTAAAAGAAACCCCTGGTGAAAGTGAAAGACCTTGGAACGGTCATGAGAAGCAAGCAAGCAGCAAGCAAAGCGAGCGTTCATTTGGATCTATCATTCCGTCCCATTGGGTCTCCACGTCTGCAAGGTCTTTCCAAAGTGGATGCCTTCCTTGGCTGTCTTGTCTGTGTCATGCCGCCTGGCGCCTAATAAGAACCACAATTAAGCAATTCCTTTTTCTTTCCTGCGCCTCTTTTTATTCATTACAAGCAAAAATCGAATCTCTCTTTCCTTTAAAATATCTATTCTGATTAAAGTTTTTTTTTTTTTTTTTTTTAACACTCACACTTTTTTCCATTCACACTCACATTCACACACACATACACACAGTCTTTTCGGCAACTTAGGCCATATAAAACTTTATACGATAATCATTATTACTGTATTTAACAATTTGTGAGTATGCTTATTTGTTGATGGGCCAAACTCCTCATTCCCCTGGAAATTGAACCAAGGATCTGTAATATTATTTTTTATTTGAAATTCCTATCGGGATCCCCGTTTATTTGCCCGAGGTGCTTTCGTGTACGAAGACACACACCTCAAACCCAACCGGCCTCTGGCCGTAGCCATCTACCGGCACCCCGTGAAGTTACATCATTTCCTATCTCTAGCTCCTCCTCCTGCTCTCGTCTCTAGCTAGTGAACTAATCCTTATTTCTGGTTCCAACCGGCTCCTTTTATCCAACCTCTTCTATGCTATGGAGGATGTCCTAGTTGAGGAGGGACTCCCTCAGCACCGGCGTGTAGCCTACTCCTTTCGAAGAATGCATCACTGAGAGGGAACCTTCTTTACGTCCCTTCCACAGGACGGGATGTCACAGCAACTCCCTCTCCTCGTAGAGTTGCCTGAGGGCTATTGTGGTGAGAGAGGGCTCGCTGGTGTAGTGAGCTAGGGTGTCAGCTTCTGCAAAGAAGATCCCTGTTCAAATCCTTGGCGTGCGGGATTTTTCATTAAATAAAAATATTTATTTAATGTAAACAAATCCTCAAGCAAGCCCTGGATTGGAATATAGGATCTTACCACAATAGCCCTCAGGCAACTCTACGAGGAGAGGGAGTTGCTGTGACATCCCGTCCTGTGGAAGGGACGTAAAGAAGGTTCCCTCTCAGTGATGCACTCTTCGAAAGGAGTAGGCTACACGCCGGTGCTGAGGGAGTCCCTCCTCAAACTAGGACATCCTCCATAGCATAGAAGAGGTTATATAAAGGAGCCGGTTGGAACCAGAAATAAGGATTAGTTCACTAGCTAGAGAAGAAAGTAGGAGGAGTTAGAGATAGGAAATGATGTAACTTCACGGGGTGCCGGTAGATGGCTACGGCCAGAGGCCGGTTGGGTTTGAGGTGTGTGTCTCCGTACACGAAAGCACCTCGGGAAAATAAACGGGGATCCCGATAGGAATTTCAAATAAAAAATATTGTGGTGAGATCCTATATTCCAATCCAGGGCTTGCTTGAGGATTTGTTTACATTAAATAAACCAAGGATCTGTAATAGAAATTAAATTATTTTATAGATACACTTGTTGCTTAAATAAATAATAAGAGATCTATGTATATGATAATAATTTTCCTCCCTATTTCTTTGGTGACATTAACATATTTCGTAACCAGCCTAGAAAGGGGGCATCATCCTATTTGCTGACAAGTGGTAGGTGAGGGGTTAACCAGTTGCTTAGGTCAACATTTCTGAACAGAAAAAGTCAAAAGAAAAAAATGTGGTGTGACTGGTCGCACAGCACACAACTTTCTCTTACCTTCGATAATCGAAAGTTGTGTTCTGTGCTTATCACACCAGATTTTTTGTGTCGACATGTATTTAGTTTCCAACAGTACGGTACATTCGATTTTCAAGAGGTACAATTTATAAGTTTGGCAAAATATTTATATTTTGTTACCATTGCAACCATTTCTAAACTAAAGTAGCAGTACTCTGGCCGATTTTGTTCAAAAGCTTCCTGTCACGTCCCATGGGGGTGCCTAACTTAATATAAAATTTCAACCTCCTAGCTCTTTTTGTTCTTGAGATATTTTGTTCACAGACACACAGAAAAACAGACAGAAACCATCTCGCGAAAACTTTTTTGGATTCAGGGGACCTCAAAACGTGTATGTCCATCAAAATCTCGACATCGAATTTTTGACATGATGACCCCCAATACTTACTCTCTATATATATTACATATATATATATATATATATATATATATATATATATATATAGATAGATAGATAAGAAAAAGGAATAAAAATGAGATACTTATATTAACTAGTAAGGGTTAGCGATTTGTTTATCATGAGGAGGGGGTCGGGGCTAAAACAGCTTATGTAATACTTATGTGGTCCCTTTATTTTAAGTGAATTTTTTTGGTCCTAAAAGCTTAAGGATCACTACTCTATATTTTATTTTCTCATTTAACCAAGGCCCTATCTTTTTTTCAAGTTAAATACACAAGGATAGGAATTTTTTTAATTATCTTATTATTTCATTTCAAGTGCTCTTAAATTTTTTTTTAAATAGATAAAAATTCACTTTTTTCCTCAAGCTTAAAAATTAATTAATTATTTTTTCAGACAAGATGAAACTATTTTTAAAAGTTAACATTCGATCATTCCTATTTCTAATGTAAACAAATGGTTGCAAACATGAAACAAGTCGCCCTCTAAAACGTATAAGCAATTAATTTTTTTTTTTTTTGATTATCTTTTATATCTTGTGTCTCTATCATCTTACCTTTATTGATTTATTTTTTATTCATTTAAAATTTTTATCAACTTAAATGCCAATAACCCTATCGATTAAATCTCTTTCATTAATAAATGGATTCAATAATTAATTTGTTTTATGTAAAATTTATAATTTGACTAGACTATAGATTATTTTAAAAATGGAATCTTGATAATTAAAATAAAAATTCATTTATTTTTATTTAAAATTAGGTTTCTTCCGAACTCCCACCTCTTGACTTTTAAGGTTACCAATATAAATTGGATTTTTTAGTCTTTTCCGCATCTTAGGCCATAGAGACTTCAGATAAAATTATTTTGGAATCGATATATTAATATATTGAGTTCAAAAACCTACTTACGGTAAAAACCGGTTTTTACCGAGTTTCGAGAAAAACAGATTTTTACCGAACTTTCGGTAAAAACCGGTTTTTTCCATTACCGAGGCTGGTAATGAAAATCCATTACAGTCCAGCCCTATATTTAAGTTAGACACCGCCCTGGAGTGTGAAAATAAGCTTTTAAACAAAATCCGCCAAAAAGTACTAGTACTTTACAGATGTAGAAGTAATTTAGGCCATTTAAGGCGCTCACTTTACGATAACCGTTAATTATTGATGTATCTATTTGGGGTCCAGGCATTACTTACTCTTTTTTTTTTTATTTAGGGTTGGTTTTTCACCATACCGTTTACAAATACAAAAATTATAATATCATATATTACAAAAAATATATTTCTTACTCTTTAACTTCATAGAAAGGATAGGAGAAATGGTTGCCATGGTAACAAAATAAAAATATTTTTCCATACTATTAAATTTTACATCTGCCCTCGGGGCTTGGTGTAGGGGTTAGAGTGCTAACTAGGGCTGGATGGTAAACCGGTTTTTCTCGAAAGTCGGTAAAAACCGATTTTTTCGGACGGGAAAAAATTTTGGTTCCGCGAAAAAAAATGTTCCGCGGCGGCAAACTTTGGTTCCGCGGTGGCAAATTGCGGTTCCGCGGGCGGCAAAAAATTGGCGTCTCTAAAAAAAAGATAAAATATTTCGGAGGGGAAAAGAAAAATGTTCCGCGGCGGCAAAAAATTGGCGTCTCTAAAAAAAAAAAGGTAAAATATTTTTTCGGACGGGAAAAAATTTTGGTTCCGCGAAAAAAAAATGTTCCGCGGCGGCAAACTTTGGTTCCGCGGCGGCAAATTTTGATTCCGCGGGCGGCAAAAAATTGGCGTCTCTAAAAAAGGTAAAATATTTTTTCGGATGGGGAAAAACTTTGGTTCCGCGAAAAAAAATGTTCCGCGGGCGGCAAAAAAAAATGTTCCGCGGCGGCAAACTTTGGTTCCGCGGGCGGTAAAAAATTTTTACCGACTTTCGAGAAAAACCGGTTTTTTTTTCATTATCGAGGTCGGTAATGAAAATCCATTACCGTCCAGCCCTAGTGCTAACCTCGTATACCGAACGTCACGGGTTCGGACCCCAGGCAGTCTGATGATTTTATTTAAGGCATTTGGATACCAAATGGCTTAAATAAGAATGCCTGGACCCCTAATATGTGTATATTATCAATAACGGTTATCGTCAAATTCTTAAATGGCCTAAGTTGCCGAAAATACTGTGTGAATGAGAAAAAAGTAAGGATGTTTTTTTCAAAAAAAAAAAAAAAATTTACACTTTGAATTTTAGTTTATCGGTGGAAACTAATATAAATGTCGACACAAACAATCTGGTGTTATAAGCACCGAAGATAACTTTCGATTACCGAAGCTGAGATAGTTGTGCTGTGGCACCAGTCACACCAGATTTTATATAATCAAATTCCTAATTAATTGCAAAAAATAAAATCGTTCAAGATGATAAGGAATAATTTCCAAAGAAGAATGCAGCTAATTTTATTTCATTTAATTTTAATAAAAATTCTTAATCACTTGCTGACGTTTCGGTTCGGGTTTGAACCATCAAAAAATAAAATCATATAATTATAAATAATAATATTAGCATTAAATTTTATTAAATCTAGTAAAAATAATATATGAATGAAATTAGTCATAATAAATGATTTGATTGTTGTTGGCGCTCACAGCGCCAATCATGTCTTTCCTCCCGGCAAGTTGACCAATCAGTCTAGAGAGGATCGTCGAGTTTTAACCCACGCGATTTCGTGAGTGAGAAATGTATTGTGAATTTTTATTTATAAAGTGCATAATTTGTGTTTATGTTAGTGATTAATTAATATCTCCGGGATGTGTTATGTGTTTAATAAGTGTTTGAAAATACCAAATGGAGATGAGTTTTGGAAAACATCAAATGGAGTTGCGAATGGGCAGTTCAATCACAACGGTGAGTTGAGATCCTTTTATTTAAGCAAATGGTCAAAAAGATGGCGATGTCTGTTGGATCGATATTCGATTTAATTTCATTTTTAGTAATATCTACAATTATTTAGTGACATTTGACTATATTTTTTTTAATTTTTTTTTTTTTAATATGTAATTGCTTTGTTTTGATAAGCCATTTATATTTTATTTATTTACGATCATTCTCTCATATACATATCATCAGATTTCTTAATCATCAGATTTCTTAATTCATTGAGACCCATCAATTTGGGCAATGAATACAATACAAATACAACACACACACACACACACGCGCGCGCGCGGGCGCGGGCGCTTACACTCACACTACCGAAATATTTCGCGCGCCCGCGCTACATACACACACACAAACCTGAACTATTTGGCGCCAGCTCACACACATACACACCCTCGCTAATACGCGCGCGCTTTCGCGCGTCGTTCTTACACACATACACACAGACAAACACTCACACAAACATGGGCTTGCGCGCGTCGCCGTCTACAATCTCATATTTTTCTTAATCCTTGTGAAAGAAAAAGTTCATTTTTTTTCGACTAGTAAATGTACTTGTGTTTTTTCTTTGATGACGTTTTTGTTCATAATTTTGTTAATAATTAACAACAGATTTTTAAGAAATAATTTTTAGAAAGCCAAGAACTATAGAATATCGTAAATGTCTTTTTTTCATTCAGCAATACCTAAACTATTAGCCGTTGGCGGCACGTCTAAATGACCTCCGATTGGGTTGAAACCAGTGGCGTATTCAGGGGGTTGGGGGGGGGGCAGGGTGGCCCCCCCCCCAAAGCTTTCGCCAAAACAAAAAAAATACTGTTTTCCCTAATGAAAAAATAATTCTATTTATTTGCGTTTTTCTAAGAAATATGAATTATTTTATTAACTCTCATAAATTCTAAAATCTAAAAATAAATAATGGAAAAAATCTTTATTATATGCTTCTTGTCAATCTTATTTATAACAAAAAAAGTTCTATAATTTGCCAAAATGAAAATAAATTTAATAAAACGACCAAATGGCTTGGATACCAAATGGCTTAAATAATAAATTTTACAACTTGAATTCTAATATATCGGCGGAAACTAAATATATGTCGACACGAAAAATCTGGTGTGACAAGCACAGAACACAACTTTCGATTTCCAAAGGTAAGAGAAAGTTGTGTGCTGTGCCACCAACCACACCAAATTTTTTAATATTGAAGAAAATTTGTAAAAAATTGAATTAGCCTTTTTTTTTTTAATTTTTTCATTTCTTTTAAATTCTGAAAGTTCTTTTATTTAATCTACAAAAATTGAATTGTTTCACTAGGCATTAAATTTATTGATTTGCATCTCATTTCACGCCATTTCAAATTTGTCGTCATGATGTTGCAATATCACTGAAGAGCAATGTATTGTTTTTTTTTTCTATAAATTCCCTTTGAATCTGGAGATTTATGTTTAGAATTAATTAAAAAAGAAAAAGGAATGGAGCGAGGAGCGGCTGCTGAGCGTGACCGAGTGCCACGGGCGTGAATTCCTACAAGTCACGTGGACTTGCAAGACCCCAAACTCAGGTCCATAGCTTCTTCCTCTTTCACCTCTTTTTACTTTCAACATAGTCATTTCTTATATCGTCATAATTAATTAATATTTCTCTCGGTATTTTAAAGTATTCACAATCATTATATTACTTCTTTCTACTTAGTTTTAATTTTCCCCAAATAATTAAATCTTTATTTTCTTTTGTATGATAACATCAAACCATTTGCTAAAAAACCTTGATGTTTTAAAAACATATTGATTTTTTAAGTCTTCCGTATAATATTTTTTGTTCTTTCGATCTATACTGGAATATTAATAGAAAATGTTTGAATGTTTTTTTTTTAATGAAATTTTATGATGATATATTTCATCTTCTCTTTTCCGTCATTAGTGTCAGCATTGTGGTTAGGAATTTTCTTGGTACTACTGAGGTGGGTTCACATTTCCTTCCTAGGAAGGAAACACTCAAATAGAGATAGATAATTTTTTACCAAAAGGTGGATTTGAACCTCAGTTATCTTCAAACCATAATTATAATCGTAATTACTTAATCCGATTGGCTAATCTTTTCATATTTTATATTATATTATTATTAAATATTTCATAACTTCTGCTCGTTTATTTCTGATTCTGTTTTCGATTAAGATTCAAGACATCGAGACTGCATATAGTTTTTTGATTCTTGTAAGATTTTAACTCATCATATTTTTTTACCAAATTTTGTGGTATATTTTTGTAGCTAGCAGTGGCGTCATTGGGGGGGGGGGGGGCAGGAGAGCATTTGCTCCCCTCTTTCCCAAGGGCTCTGATTTTTTAAAAATGTTATATTATTCTAAATAAAATATTTCAAAATATATCTACGAGTATATAAAAAAACTGTACAAAATTAAATATCTTTGGCCAAATTTGAGTGGTACCTATTTGTAAGTAAATTTTAAGAAAAAAAAAATTTGTCCCCTCCCCCAAGAAAAAGTTGAAATGACGCCACTGGTGGCTTGAAGTTATAGTTAAAGCGGCGTCAAAAAAAAAAAAAAAAAAACTTTAATTTTCCAAGACCTTGAATTTTCCGAGCCAAATGAACTTTATTAAGACTGACGTTTCGGCCCCAATCTGCATATAAAGTTTTAATAATATGGTTAAATATTCAGCTCTGAAGATGGCCTAGACAAGGGGCCGAAACGTCAGCATGATATGGTTTTAATAAAATACATTTGACTGCAGTGTCTTCAAGCTTATTTTTGACTCCGCCTATAAATTACATTTTAAAATATTAGCCTAGTATTAGCTAATAGCCCAGTCAAATAAGGTGAAAATAAGGGTCAACCTCGGAATGAAAGATAATAAGCTGAATTTTTGTATGGACCTTTATTTTGGCATTCTAAATGATGTCTCAAAAGTCACATATGATCACGTGTCCGCGTCACGCGGTATTCAGGGTCAAAGGTCACGAAAATCAGTTTTTCGCGAATATCTCGTTTCCTATACCTTATATGATATTTGGACCTATTATAAAAGCTGTAGAGGATAAAATTCTCTACAATTTATATCTGAAGCATTTTTTTATACGACTAACCGTTTTTGAGGTAGAGCGTAAAGAGTGCGCAGCGCATAGCCTTATATGGCTTAATGCACGTAATTTGTGACTCATGGTATCGTACGGTATTGTAAGTCGTATAAAGTTGATTATTGATTAAAAAACAACTGCCATTATTTACTTACTAATTATTAATTATTTATATTTAATTATGTCTTTAACTCTTATTTTTAACTATAGTGATTTTATACTTTTAATTCTGTTTTATATTAAATATCTTAATTATATTTTAGGTAGAAAAGACATGTACACGAAAATAACATATTTTATTTAGATCTTTATTTATCATTCATATATCGCATATGATACATTTGCATGTGGTAAAGCGCGCCTTCGGCTACGCCCCCTGGACCCCCTTGCTCGCCTTCGTAAAGCAAATGCATCAAATTTATTCTTGCTCATTGCTTGGAAATTTTGCAAGGCAAGCAATTGCAAAATTCTAAAGTTCACTTCCTATAACTCTAGCCAATCAGCTAGAGAACAGCAGGCACATACACTCAAGGACCGGAAGTTAATATTATAGTATGATGATATGATGATGATTACAATTTCAGTTCAAATTTTAGGTGGATTTTGGTTGACTTTAATTATAATTTGCAAATGGAACTTCTCTACTTCTTCTTCTGGTTGGTCAGTATTTGTGATTCGTTATAATCATCCTTGTTATGGATAATATTTGTCTCGATACCTTCAAGGGCTTCGGTGTCATATGCACTCTCTTGTTCATCAGGATTATTTTAATATGATATGATGAAGCGTTGAGGCAAAATTAACTCCTGGGACCAAAACTAACTACATTATTACCCCCAGCACTAGCTGAACTGCTAAACACAATATTTTGCAACTGCAAGAATGGTTGTCTCCACGCTGGGGATGCAGAAAATCGGGGTTAAAATGTTCTCCAGCTTGTGGCTAGTGAAACGAACAAGCTTGCCACAACGTTTCAA
This sequence comes from Euborellia annulipes, assembly GCA_023213315.1. Classification (NCBI taxonomy): domain Eukaryota; kingdom Metazoa; phylum Arthropoda; class Insecta; order Dermaptera; family Anisolabididae; genus Euborellia; species Euborellia annulipes. Next base: position 29,077 of record JAKCPI010005795.1, read on the forward strand.
CATATCAAAATAATCCTGATGAAGAGAGTGCATATGACCACGAAGTCCTTGAAGGTTTGGAGACAAATATTATCGATAACGAGGATGATGTTAACGAATCACAAATTAGTGACCGACCGGAAGAAGAATAAGGGAATTAAGTTCCATTTGCTAAATATGTGCCAAAATTCACCCAATATTTGAACCGAAATTGTAATAAATGTATCATATGCGATATATGCATGATAAATAAAGATCTAAATAAAATATGTTATTTTCGTGTACATGTCTTTTCTACCTAAAATATAATTAAGATATTTAATATAAAACAGAATTAAAAGTATAAAATCACTATAGTTAAAAATAAGAGTTAAAGACATAATTAAATATAAATAATTAATAATTAGTAAGTAAATAATGGCAGTTGTTTTTTAATCAATAATAAACTTTATACGACTTACAATACCGTACGATACCATGAGTCACACATTACGTGCATTAAGCCATATAAGGCTATGCGCCTGCGCACTCTTTACGCTCTACCTCAAAAACGGTTAGTCGTATAAAAAAATGCTTCAGATATAAATTGTAGAGAATTTTATCCTCTACAGCTTTTATAATAGGTCCAAATATCATATAAGGTATAGGAAACGAGATATTCGCGAAAAACTGATTTTCGTGACCTTTGACCTTGAATACCGCGTGACGCGGACACGTGATCATATGTGACTTTTGAGACATCATTTAGAATGCCAAAATAAAGGTCCATACAAAAATTCAGCTTATTATCTTTCATTCCGAGGTGAAACCCTAATTTGACTGGGCTATAATGGTTTTTATGTTTTAAGAAAATAATTAAAGTAACTTTTAAATAGTAGACTTTATTTAGCACTCGTCTAATCGATTCTGCCATCTAGAGGCGCTTACCTCGAACACTGCTTTGGATTCCCATTTCAAATTCAACCTTTCACATATATTTTATTAATACAATTATCACATATTTTGTCATTTTTCAAGCATATAATTTGTAATCTTATTAAATATTTTTCAAGAGAGATACATATAACTTATTTGAACTCAAAGATTCATTTATTTTTTGAAATTTTATTATTGTATTTATATTTTTTTTTTTAGCGAGAGGACATTTACATTTATTTATGGTATCTCAAAACAAATTTCAAATTATATAGGTTGAATAATTTCACTTATTCTGAAATAATTTATATATATTAACAAAAAAACATCTCTTCCCTCCTTTAAGGAGATCTTTATATAAATTTACCGTTTTTGGTGATAGTTCTCTAATTGGCACTGGCCTTGCAAAGTCACCAAACCTTTATTAACTCGACTCACACGAATTAACATCAACCTTCAAATCAACTCTTATATAGTTGACTAGAAACAAATTTTTTGCCTCAATTTGTATTTGATCTTATTATTTGAAATTTTTGGAATTTACTCAACGTGAACGGATTTATTTTTATTTTTAATTATTTTCTTTTAATGATTTAATCAAAATTAATTAATATAAAATTAGTAGTTTTCTATGACCCTGGCTAGTTAATTTTATCTTAGCCTTTGAGATCTAAGCTCAGTTCTTTAATTACCATCTCGAAAGAGAACAAACAACAGTAAAAAATAATTTTAGAAATATACTACAATACTTTTATTCAAATCCCAAAATGTCATTTTTCAACTTATATTCCGATTTAATTTGATTATACAAAATAATGATTAATTCTTATAATAATAAAAATAAATATATAGGAATTAATTAATTATAAAACGCCAAATCAGATACGAATAGTAATTAATATATACCAAGCAAAGCCGGATTTTGTCTTCATTTAAGGGTATGGGATTAATCAAAATCTTTTAGTCCAGCATTTCTCAAAGTGTAGGCCGCGACCCGGTACCGGGCCGGAGAAAGATTTTGCCGGGTGGTGAAAAAAAATTGTAAAAACATTAAAAAAAAAAAATTTTATATTATTTTTTACTTTCTCTTATATGTTAATATATATAGATTTCTCTGTAAAGGCCTTCCCACTCCAATCTTATAAAACTCAACACTCAACCAATAAACAAAATATCTTTTCTATGATTAATTTTAATAAATATATTTAACAAATTTATAGGTATGTTTATTTGTTGGGGCTTTTGTTCCAACAAATAAACATACTCACAAATTTGTTAAATAACTATATCTCGACATAAATAAAAAATCTGGCGTGACAGCACTTCATGCAATTTTCAATTACCGATGGAAGTTGTGTGCTGTGCTTCCTCACACCTCCTTAATCTAACGAGATATTTTTTTATTTTTTTTTATTTTTTTAATACAGTATTTATTTATTTTATAGACTAAGAAAATATCTAAGAAAAAAATTCAAATAGAATGGCAGCTGGCTAAAATTGTTGATAACATGAACAGCTGCTAGATTCTCTTATATAAAATAAATTTACATTTATTTATAATTATTACTTCTAAATATTATCGATTTTTAAATTAATATTTTTTTTTTTTCATTTTATTTTGTTACTACACAATCCATTATAAAAATTATATCTTTTAATCGCTTATACTGCATTTTATGGTCAAAGTCCTCCTCTCCTTACCCCAGGAGGTAAAAAAGTAGTCTCTAAAGCGATCAGAGATGCATTTCCTTGGCTAAATTTAAACTGGTAACCGATGGCTCTAATTGATACATTATAATTAGGTAAAATTAAGTAGTATGATCACAACTGTTAGAGCCGATTTTTAGAAAATTAAAAAATGTTTGGTTACTTCAAATCACCAAATGGATTTAACGATCAATTGCTTCAGAACTCACCTAGAAATATTATTAAAAAAAAAAACTCAGAATTTGTTATCTAGGAAAGTAGTGAAGCAATTAATCGAAAAATGAATTAAGGGATTTGGTCATTAGGGTTGCAGATCTTACAGCAATCAAACAAAAGTTTATGCAGTCATGTATCTGTCTTCCCAATTTAGAAAAAATTTAAAAAGAAGTTGTCTTTAAAGAGATTACAGTACTTTGCTTTCTGTTTGCTGTAAATATTATATTACAATACATATTGTCAAAGTTTCTTCATTGGGTAGGAGAGAATTTCACCCCTGGTAAATAGCACTCATTTTGTTGGTGAATTTATCATTTGAACACAAATCTGACTTTTAAACCATGATAACCCAAAATAAAAGAAATATTTATTTTCTTGTAAATTTTTTATATTTATAATATAAATATTAAAAAAAAATACTTATAGTAATATTTTACCGCTATTTCTGGTAGATTTGAATGTTTCGAGGTCTTTCAACTAAGAGACTGTCGAATTTATATAATGCAATGAACGCCCTTGGAGCCAATGACTCTCTCCGAAATCTCTATTGACCTTTATTTATTGTACGTTCTTTTGCATCAAGGTTGACTTGTCTTAACTGTTAAAGAAATATGCTTTAAGGGACTTTTTTTTGACATACACCAAAATACTAACTCCTTTTATGAAATATTTTTTCCATAAGTAGCTAAATATGAATGATTTTATAACCAAAATAGCTTTTGAAATTCTGAAGACAATTTCTCTAGGTCTGTGTAAAGCAAGTTTACTGAATTCATTAGGTGATATAAGATATTTTTTGTTTATATTTTTAATACGTTTTGCAAGAGTAATTCATTGGCCTTGTATTGCTGGGGACGAGTTTTTTCCTTAACCAAATTTTAATTTAGGGAGAATTTGGATCAGAATATACATATAAATTTATCATCGTCTTCCTTTAGAATTGTCTTAAAGAAGTTATTTTCCCAAAATACCCGGTACGGCTTCGCCTTAGCATAGATTAGATATTAATTTCTTAATTAAAATAAATTTGGAAGTAGTAATTAGGGACAGGAAATAGAGCAAATTGACCGTCCCTGGCGAGAAATTTATTTAATTTGAATTTTTTATCAATCAATTGAAATAAATTGGTACGGAGCATCAGATGACAAAAAAGACCTTAAGCAAATAAAAAAAAAAAAAAAAAATTAAAATATCTGTTTGCTTTACATTTGAATGTTTGTGGGTCTGGAAAAAACCAGTCTTATGTTTTTTCTTCGCTACAGAAATAACTTTTTTCCTTTTTGACTACTGAAACCATTTAGGGTTATAGCGTATTAGCTGTAGAAATAAATAATAATAACTTAATTTTACAATACATAAATGTTTATTGACAATGTATTTTTACATTTTTTTCCATGATTCCTCATTTCACCACTCTTCTTTCTTCCTTATTTTTTTTTATTTTTTCCCCCTCTGGATACGCTCATGTATAGCTAAAAGAAAGTAAAAAAACGAAGTACCTACATAAAAGGAAAAAAAGTTACTTATGAAAAACGCCTTACTTTGAGAGAACGTTACCCGTTATACTTGCCTGTTTTGCTGGCTGCCTAATCTCATTTTTAAAATGTACTTTTTTGCGCTTCTCTTGTTTAATCAATCATTTCCATATCTTATTAAAAAAAAAAAATGAAATTTTTATAATTATATATACAAAATGACGAAAACAAACTCATATTTTTATGTGATTGTTTCGTGGAATTTTTAGAAATACCTAAGAGATATCATTTTGTTAGGCGATCTACCTCTCTCTTAAGGTTCTAAATTTTTCATATTTTTTTTTTTTTTATTATTAATATTATGAAAAATTTGAAAATAATATATTAAATTATTGCTTGAAAACTGACTTAGCCAGGATGAAGTTCCTATGTTAGCAGGAAAGATAGGGAAAGTAATAAAAAAAGTACCCATGCCGGTTGAGCCGTGACATTGCTCGGCGGTGTTGCCAATTGGTCTCCCACGACTTGGACCTTCCTTCTCTCCCCATGTATTTTTATTTTTTTTTTTATCACCATTAACCTTGCACAAGTTTCGCCATAAATGCGCCGCCGGTTGCATCCAATGACGATCATCTGGATGATTAATTCTCAAATGATGATGCTCATGCCCACTGACCACATCCTTTTACAAAGAAAAATTCTTAGAAATTTTTAATTTGAAATTTTCGCTTATTTTTTGATTTAATAATATATAATAAATATAACTACCTGAGATATTTTTCATAATATTAAAAATGTATTTAAATTATATTGTCTTTTTCATGAATAATTCTGCTTTCTATTTTGGCACTAAAGGGTATCAAATTAATTAATTAAAGTGATTACTTTGATTAGGGCAAGTTCCTAATGGTCCCTCACTCTTCTAGCATTAAAGTTTCTTAAATAAAGTCATATATATATTTATATTTATATACATGTATTAGGGTGGCACTTATTTACCAAACTTAAAATTTATAACGGATCGCCCCCCCCCCCTAGATCATTAAATTATCATACTTATATATAAAGCGCTTAAACCGGTGTCCGATGTGTGAACCCACCAATCAGGCCTCAGGGATGCCTCAGGGATAGCGCTGATTGGCGAAATTCAGAGAGGGCAGAGTCGGAGAGGCAAATTCAAAATTTTTAACTACTAAAAGCGTACGAGACGCGACGAAGCCGCGTCATAATCAACTTGTCACAAAATAAAAATAAAATTGCAATGGTAAAAGCTCTCAAATTCAGCGTTTAAACTGTGCCGAAATGCTAATGAAGTTTAGCAAAAAGTGTACTTCAAACGATTTTCACGAAAAATTTCACTGATTTACTTTTTAAAGAGCATCTAAAAAATAGTTGATTTATGAATTTTAATCAAAATCGTTGAAGCGAATTTTGAGGAAATCGAAATAAAAATTTAAAAAGTACTAGTACTTTTTGGGCGATTTTGTTCAAAAGATTCCTGCCTCGTCCTAGGAGGGTGCCTAACTTTTTGTGGTAATTTAATGATCTGGGGGACGATCCGATTAGAATTTAATTTTGGTAAAAAAGTACCACTTTTTGCTAATCTTCATGATCATTTCCTCACGGTTTAAACGCTTAATTTGAGGGCTTTTACCATTGCAATTTTATTTTTTTGTGATAATTGAATGATCTGGGGGGCGATCCGTTCTAAATTTTAAGTTTGGTAAATAAGTGCCACCCTAATACAAGGGCGGTCCTAGCCTTACATTTTGAGGGGGGTCACTGTTTTTTTTTATAGTATAAATAAATGTACCTGGACCCCAATAAATATATATTAATCAAATATGAGTATCGTTTAAGTCTTAAATGGCCTAAGTTGCCGAAAATATTTTGTGAATGGGAGAGTGAGTGGGAAAAAAGTGTGTGTTAAAAAAAAAGAAAGATTTTGGGGGGGGTCACGACCTCCTTGACCCCCCTCTGGGACCGCCCTTGCCCTAATATATATATATATATATATATTTTTTTTTTTCTCATTCACACTCACACTCACACACACATTCACACAGTCTTTTCGGCAACTTAGGCCATTTAAGACTTTGACGATAACCGTTGTAATATAATATTATCTATTATGGGTTCAGGCATTTCTATTTAAGCCATCTGGTATCCAGATGGCTTAAATAAAATCATCGGACTGCCTGGGTCCGAACCCGCGACGTTTGGTATAGGAGGTAGGCACGCTACCTACTACGCCACACCCGGGGGCCTATATATATTGGAGAAATGGTTGCCATGGTAACAAAATATAAATATTTTCCTTTGTTTATAAATTTTACATCTTTTTTTTTTTTTTTTTTTTTTAAACATTCACACTTTTTCCTCATTCACTCTCACATTCATACACACATTCACACAGTCTTTTCGGCAACTTAGGCCATTTAAGACTTTAGACGATAACCGTTATTTAAGAATTTATCTATTTCTGGGATCCAGGGATTCTTATTTAAGCCATTTGGTATCCAAATGGCTTAAATAAAATAATCGGACTGCCTGGGGTCCGAACCCGAGACGTTTGGTCTACGAGGTGAGCACGCTAACCTCTACACCAAACCCCTAGGGCAATTTTACATCTTGAATTCAAATGTACCGTACTGACGGAAACTAAATATATGTCGACACAAAAAATATGGTGTGACAAGCACATAAGAAAGTTGTGTGCTCGGTAGTCACACCAGATTTTTTTTACTCGAAAGATAAGCGTTTACTATCTGTCCGATAAGTTTGCTAGTTGGCTAAAACTGAAGCAACTGGCTCTTAGTTAAATTATTTAACACGATGAGAATAAAATGATGAAAACTATTAAAAACCGAAAAATACTTAGAAATTTATTGCTTAGATGCTTTATGAAAATTTTTCATTCGATTTGATGGCATCTCTTCACAAACCCAGTACAATTTCAAATCCAGTACTCTCTTTGTACAGGACATAAATTTTAAACTGATATTAATTCAAAATTTAATGGATATGTATAACCATAACTCACCTTTTTATGACTCGTAAGGTAATAAACTCCCACCTATATTATCTAAGAATTTTTGTTTTATAATAAATATTTTATAGCAAAATTTTATATAGATAGATATTCGATTTTATTTATTTTTTCTTTGCTTAAAAAAAGCTATTCACTTAAAACAAGATTAACCGATGTAACTATCTTTTTAGTACTCTTTTTTTCTAAACTAAAAAATTATAAAAATACCAACTTTTTTAGACCATTTACCTTACTCTCACAAAATTTATAATAACATTCTGGTGTGATTGGTCGCCTAGCATACAACTTACTCTTACCTTCGGTATTGGAAGTTGTGTTCGGTGTTTGTTACACCAGATTTTTTCTCGACATATATTTAGTTTCCATTGATTATTATTAGTTTTTTTTTTTTTTAAGTTCTTTTTTGGCATCGAAGGTCATGCGACCCCGTCTCTAATTACAGGGCGAATTTTCTAATTACATGGTTTTAAACAGTGTATATGACAAATTTTTACCTCCATAATTCACTGGTTCAGTCCTTTTCTGAAATTATCATTCACTCTTTCAAACATGTCTTCTGGTATTCTTGTAATTTCAGCCTCAATATTGTTCTGTAGGTCTTCCAGGGTCTTGGGACGGCTGCAAAGCAATTGACTTCAGGTACCCCCAAATAAAAAAATCGCATGGGGTTAAGTCCGGTGAGAGTGCGAGCCTGTTGGGATCCTCTTTCCGAGAGATAAGCCTTCCACTCATGCTCACCGGACTTATTTGGGGTTACCTGAAGTCGAAGGAGTATTGCGACCGTCTCAAGTTCAAGAACAATATTGAGGCTGAAATTGCAAGAATACCAGAAGACTTGTTTGAAAGAGTGCATGAGAATTTCAGAAAACAACTGCAGCAGTGTGTGGAGGTAAACATTTGCCAGATACACTGTTTAAAACCATGTAATTAGAAACATCCATTATTGTCCAATAAAAATGTAAGTTTCTAAGTGTTCATTTTTTTTTATTTCATTCCCAAATCATCAATTTACCGTGGGCTACCCTTTATTTCAATTGGATTGGTAGCCAATACCGGTATATTAGAATTCAAGATGTAAAATTTATAAACACGGGAAAATATCTATATTCTGTTACCATGGCAACAATTATTTTTCATATGAAATACAAGAGTAATGTCTGCTTCAATCAATTTTGAGGGCAAAATGAGAATATACTTGCTGAGGGACAACTATTAACTATTAAAACTTAAAGAAGGTCATCTATACTTGAAATACTTTTTTAATTTTATTATTTTTTGCCCATATTTGACAAGAATAATAGTTTTTGACCATAGATCATGATAATGAGCATATTTGACTTCCAGTAAACATATATCTTAGGTTATAAATTTCAGAATGAATCGATAAAATTATAGTAGGTCTATTATTTTTGATATTTTACATAACTTTATTAAAAACAATTTCCTTTTGGATTTTTGCGATTCCTGATACATGCGTGATTCTTTATCAAAATATTAATATCCCTAACAAATTTCCTGATTAGGTCTAAATATGAAAGTGATTATTTTTTCTTATGTCCATGGTACAACACACACATCTCAAATACGCACACAAACAAACAAACAGACTGACTGACACGAAAGCCTAGGGGCTAAACAACAGCTTGGCAGGTTCATCAGATCAAGGCGCTGACCTAATTCTCATACAAACACCTGCCTTAAGTATGCATACATGTATAATCAAATTCATCCATACCCATTTCATACATCATTCAGAAAAGTAAAAGGTGCTTACTAGACATATTCTATTAATAATATAATATAATATTTGAATTAAAATCAGGAGATTTATTAAAATTTCTGATCCAGATGTTCGAGCAAGTGAAAAAATAATTTTGTAGAAAATTATTGTTTGAGTTTTTTTTTTGGAATGTCGACTGAATTACAAATTTGACATTTTCGGTCATTAATCTGACCATCATCATGGCTGAAATTGTAAAATTTGCAATTCACTCGTCACTTCAATCTCTGCCTCCAACAATATTTTTTTACGAAATTATTTTTTTGAACATCTGTAACAGAAATTGGAGTAAACCTCCTGATTTTCCTTCAAATATTCTACTAAACATAGGACGTACAAGTTAGACAAACATCCAAGTTAAAAAATTTTAAACAAAATCTAGTATTTTTCAATTATTTTAGGTCTCGGAGAATTTGGGATACCCTGTATCTTCTTATAAAAATCCAACTTAGCCCATTTATTATATATTTTCATCTTTTTACTTTCTCTTACCTATATATGAATATATATATATAGAGAGTATTGGATTCATGTCAAATATTTGATGTCGAGATTTTGATGGATATACACTTTTTGACGGGGAAAAACCCCTCAGTCCAAAAAAGTGGTTTTTGCACCATAGTCTGTGTGTGTCTGTCTGTGTGGGTGTGTGAGTCTGTGAACAAAATATCTTGATAACGAAAAGAGCTAGGAGGTTGAAATTCTATAATTAAGTTGGGCATCCTCCTGGGAAGTGACTCTCGAAGCTTTTGAACAAAATCGGCCAAAAAGTACTAGTACTTTACAGATGTACTTTTTCAGTTGTATTTTTTTCGATTTTCTCAAAATTCGTTCTAACGATTTTGATTAAAATTCATATATCAATTATTTTTTAGATGATCTTTAAAATGTATATTCTCATTTTGCCCTTGAAATATTTTGAAGCACACATTACTCTTGTACTTCAGATAGGAAAAATGGTTGCCATGATAACAAAATATAAATATTTTCCCATACTTTGACTACATCTTGAGTTTTAATATATCGGCGTAAACTAAATATATCTCGACACAAAAATCTGGTGTGACTGGTCTCACAGTTCTTTTGACGAAAGGTATGAAAATGTTGTGTGCTGTGCGACCAATCACACCAGATCTTTCGTAATAAATTGAGGTGAGGTGCGTGCTTATTTATTTTACTAAAGTAAACACTCATGCTCTCTTTTTTCTTATGATCTTGATCGATTTGCAATATCTCACCTAAAATGTTTACCATTTTTTCAATTTGATTTGAAATTCACTTTCGTGCTCTCTCAACTCACTGACCTTAGAATGACTAATAAATTAAATAAAAAAAAAAAAATTATTTATTTATTTATTTAAAATTTGAAAAGGTATTGCACTAACAACTCAATTTATGAATTCAACTTCACAGCACAATTTAATATAGATATTACATTTGATAAATAAATATTTATTTGAATTATAAATTCCCCTGGCTGCTGTTCACCAGGAAGGCTCCCTGGTCCCTCTTCCAAATTATAAATTCTTATCCAATAAGTGTTGAATTTTTTTTTGCTTTTGCCACACTCTATAAATTTTTACTTTCTCTTACCTATGTATATATGTAATATATATATAGAGAGAAAGTATTGGATTCATGTCAAAAATTCGATGTCGAGATTTTGATGGATCTTCACGTTTTGAGGTCCCCTGAATCCAAAAAAGTGGTTTTCGCGACATGGTCTGTCTGTGTGTGTGTGTGTGTGTGTGTGTGTGGGTGGGTGTGTGTGTGGGTGGGTGTGTGTGTGGGTGGGTGTGTGTGTGTGTGTTCAATTTTAAGCATGAAGGAATTGAGCTACGAGGTTGAAATTTTATATTTAAGTTAAACATCTCCCGGGACCGGAAAAATAAGCTTTTAATCAAAATCGGCCAAAGAGTACTAGTACTTTACTGATGTACTTTTTCAGTTTTTTTCGATTTTCTCAAAATTTGCTCCAACGATTTTTTTTAAAATTCAAAAATCAATTATTTTTTAGATGCTCTTTAAAATGTATATTCTCATTTTGCGATTGAAATCTTCTGAAGACCACTTTACTCTTGTATTTCATAGGAAAGGATAGGAAAAATGGTTGCCATGGTAACAAAATATAAATATTTTCCCACACTTATAAATTTTACATCTGAATTCAAATGTTCCGTACTGTCGGGAACTAAATATATGTCGACACAAAAAATCTGGTGTGACAAGCACAGAACACATCTTTCGATTACCGAAGGTAAGAGAAAGTTGTGTGCTGTGCGCCAGTCACACCAGATTTTTTATATTTACTCTGAATACGGGGCCGGATTTGGGGGGAGTAGTGGGTGCATGTTCCCCGGGCGGCAGATATCAGGGGGCGGCAATTAAAGAAATATCCGAAATATTTACTAAAAAAAAAAAAAGAAAGGTAAAATGATATGAATTTTGTATAGAAAACTTTGAGGGGGCGGCAAATTAAATTTTGCCCCCTAAAAAATCTCCTAGTTCCGGACATGTCTGAATATATTTTTTACTGATGGATCGATGGCCCTGTGAATCGAATCACGGGATCTCAAGCCCATTCGAAGCATCGGTTTGAGCTCTTAGCAACACTTCCATTCAAAATTCAGATTAATATAGGAATCAAGGCCATTATTTTTCCCTCAAAAATTTAATGTTTTCCTTTAATCTAATTTCCATTTTAAATTTTCTAAAAATTATAATTACCTAGCGTTTTGGGATCAAAGTGTTTACAGCACGAAATCTATACTTTTATCTAGTTTTATAGAACGACTGTACTTTAAATAATTTTCACTTCAAAAACTAACATAAGGAATATATAAAATATTAATCCTGTTTAAAATTATATAAGTAGGCCTATACATATATTCATTTAAAAGATAATAATAGAAGATACATTCAATATTATTTGATTAAAAAAGACTTCCACTTCCACTTTTATTTTCATTTGCATTTGCGTTTTATGGCTCTAGGAATGTTTGCATATCAAAATAATTCATTGCATATTCTTAAGGATAAAAATTCTTAGGCCTTATATTCCACACTAATAATTATTTATCTCCTATTTAGAAATACATAATATGGTAATCTCAAGCCATATTAAAAATGCAAAAGTTAATTAGCTACTCTTTTTAATTTCTTTAATTGATAAAATTTAAAAATATTTTTCTTTTATTTATATTTAATGTAAATATTTTATTGATAGTCTTTTTTTTTTAACATTCACACTTTTTTCTCATCCACATTCACATTCTTTTCGGCAACTTAGGCCATATAATACTTTGACGATAACCGTTATTTATGAATTTATCTAAATTGGGGTCCAGGCATTTGGATACCAAATGGCTTAAATAAAATCATCGGACTGCCTGGTGTTCGAACCCGCGACGAACGTCGCGTTCGGTATACGAGGTTAGCACGCTAACCTCTACACCAAGCCCCGAGGGCATTGATAGTCTTAATAATACAATATAATTGAAATTTTCAAAAAAGTAACTTTTATTCAATATTTCAATGCTTAAAGCGCCCCAACATATTTACAAAAAATTGTTAAATATTCCCATGACTTGAAAATTTTGCAAGCAAGCACCTAGCGTGCAAAAAATAAAACTAGCAGAATGCAGGGCAAAATGTGTAAATTATACTGCAATGGCAAGAGAAACAAACATACCTATTACTATCTTATTCAAATAAATAGATCTTGAAAATTATTCAACATTAACTTCTCTCAGGACGCCTATTCAAACATAAAATTAATTACCATGTGACAGGTTATACCCATTTATAATTAATTATTCTTATTAATTTTTTATTTGCTCAGGGGGTACGTGGATGGCGACCACGAGCTGCCCGAGCTAGGACAGGCAGTCCTTCAGTTCTTTAAATGTCTGTCTCTTCCTTCCTCTTTTCAACAGGCGTCAAACCGTGCGACGGGCCGGCCTGTCCAATTTTTTCCCCTCGTAAAAACGTATGATAGGGTTGGAGGGAAAGAGTGAGATCTGCCGACCCCGCATCACGGGACAAGGCGAGGAGAGAAGAAGAAGAAGATTCTTATTAATTTTTGATGAAAGCTTAACTTCTCTAATTTGTTTTATTTATTATAGTGAAGTACTATTTAGTTTAGTAAATTTGAATAACAAACCCTTTCAGGAAAAAAAAAACAAATAAATTTTTCCTTATTTTAAATGCTTACATAAAGTGTTGAATTTATACTTTTGGACAATGTCTTTTTAAAATTATTCATAATCTTTCCTGTTCGATTATCTTTCACTTCCGGACCGCCTTTTTGTTTTTTGTTTTTTTTTTTTATCCATGGGGAGGAGGTAGAAGGCATGATGCCTGCTGCCTACCATTTGTTCCCCTAATAAATTAACTAACTGGTGGCCCATTCTTTAACAACACATGTATTTGTATTGCGGATTATATACACAAATGTCAAGTCTTGTTGTCAAGGCCGCCAGGTGGATGCCATGGCGGTGCATCGTCGATGCGGGCCTATTTCCGTCTCCGCCACCATTTTATTATTTTTATTCACTTCTTTGTCCTTTAGCGACACTTTCGTGCGAATTAATGTGTCTATTATTTCTATTGCATTTCTATCTTAAACGCCTATTTATATGTTCGACTAATTGTTCTTATAGCCTTGGCCAAAATGGTTGGCTTTGTTTAGAGAAAATTTAAGAACATTATTTGTTACAATATAGTTCATTTAAAAAACTTATTATTAAACAACATGACTCCTTAAAAATATTGTAATTTATCAAACAATATCATATAATTATATGATACATCGTATACATTTTAAACATAATTAAATTAAATACAAATTCAAATTATTTTAATAAAATATTACAAATTAAATAAAACAAAGATTTTAAATTAATCATTTCATTTCAGTTTTTCTTTGATTGTTTTATTGGAAATTTATTATAATAATTGGCCGATGTTATGCATGAAGGAACCAAGCGCCATTAACCTAAATCTGAGATAAGGGGCATTTCATTTGCACAATTGCGAGGTTGAAATTTTATATTTAAATTAGGCAACTCCCTGGGACGTGACACGAAGCTTTTGAACGAAATCGGCCAAAAAGTACTAGCACTTTACTGATGTATTTTTTCAGTTTTTTCCAATTTTCTCAAAATTCCCTCTAACGATTTTGATTAAAATTCATAAATCAATTATTTTTTTAGTTGTTCTTTAAAATGTATATTCTCATTTTGCTCTTTGTTTTTGTAGAACTAAAAAAAAACTATTAAGCCTAAAAATGTATTTTTAATCCTTTATAACCATTCATGTTTTTTTTTTTTTTTAAGGAAAATGCGCTAAAATTACTTATAAATATTATGATAAATTCTCGCTTCCTAGAGGTGGCAGGTGCGAAAATTTTAAAAAAGGTGATATTATTTTATATGCTTATAAATTTTTTTTTATTTTCAAAAAATTAAAACAAAAAAAGTTCGACTAAACAGAAAAAATATCCAGGTGGAACTTGAGTAACTATTAAAACAAATCGAGAAGCAAATTAGCACTAAAAATATAGAAAAAAAAATAACCAAAATCTTTTGGACACGGGCAGTTGGCTAGTATTATAATATTTTTTTTCAATTTCCGCCTACTAAGCCTTTATTTCTTGATTTATTTTTATATTTAGAATATATATTTTTCGTTAGATCTGCATAAGAATCAGTATCTAATTGCGTTCATTTTTCGCCGATAATGCAAAGACATTCATAAAATGCCGAGTTTTGATTTTATTTGATATAATTCATAAATCTCATTTTTCGCTAGTAAAAAGTTTTTTTTTCCCTGAATTTGTTTTCATTATATTTGTAAAAGTCTTTTTTGACTTTGAAAACTCCATCCCTATTGATTATTTAACCATTATTGATATATTTATTTAATATCTTGGCTTAAAATTTATATCTATTTATGAATCTTATTATATATGCATATTTATTTATGAATGCATGATTGGCAATTTCAAATTCAATAAACTTTTAAATTATAATAATTTTACATGAAAATTATTCTTAAAATTATTTAAATTATCTCTCTAGTTAAATATTTTTAAAGTTAATTGTTAATGTTTTAGGTCTAAATAAGATTAATACTAATATTAGCATGGGTGTCAGAATTTGTATTTATATACTGGAAGATAGGCAACCCAAAATGTCCAACTCAAAGGAGTTTTAGATTGAGTTCTGCCCTGAATAATAAACACATTTGCAAAGTTTGATTGTAACAATATGACTATTTAACAATTACAGATAAAGTAGCTAGATTTTTTTGGGGCCGTATTTTGGGGTTATAACTTGAATGAATAGAGGAGCGATTGTTAAACTAGAGAGAGAGGGGTACGTCTGTATTTCATAAATAATTTATTATATTTTTAAATTTTATTTAATGGTTTTTTGGCATTGAAGACCCCCCCCCGTTTCAATTGGGAATTGGGAATAAACATCACGATTTTTACTTGAGAGAAGTAAATTAAAACACAATATGTTACAAGATGTTTTTATTAGTAGGGTCGACCAAAACAAGATTTTCAGCCGAAACCGAAACCGAATATTCGGCCTCAACCTTAGTTTCGGCCGAAACCGTAACCGAAACCGAAACTTGTATTTCCTATAAAAATTTTTTTTCATTTTACCTTTTTTTTTTTTTGAATTTTTTTCCCTCCCGTGAAAATCATTTTACCTTTTTTTAGGGAGACTAAAATTTTTTCTCCCTCAAGTGCAAATTATTTGAACTTTTTTTTTTTTGCATGCGAGTCTCATCCCATTTTTCAGACTCTGGTTTCGGCCGGCCGAAAGGTTCGGCCACTTTTGGCCGAAACCGAAACTACGGCCGAAACCATGATTTTTGGCCGAAACTGGCGAAACCGTAACCGAAACCGAATATTCGGTCGGTTCCTATTTATTAGTATAAGCACTTTATACGTATTTCAACACTCAATACTTAATACGAATAAATAATAAATACTAATAAATAATGGTAATATTAACACATTGATTGTGTTTCAACTTAATATACCACACTAAACCTTAGTTTCACTTCAACTAGAGCCAACAGTTACCAGTTTAAAATTAACATATTTTATGAATATATTTACTGGTGGTTCAAGTAACCTCTGATTCAAAGTGGTCAAGTACTCTTGGTGCAAATGAAACACACCAATGCCCCGGATTGTCTATTTCAACAAAATAAAAAATCATTCACTTAAAAAATTTTGCTTTCTTTATCCATTAAAATTTTTTTTATCCATATTGAAATCACATTCATTTAAATTGAGTTTTGCCAAAATAGTTTATTAATTAACTAATTAAGTGGGTGGTGGAATGGATTAGCGACTCATCCCTCAGGAAAATAAAGCCTTTGTTTTGTTAGTAGAAGGAATGACTTCCAGTTTCACTAAGAAATTACTGTAGTTTGAATTTTATATATTCTAAAAATTAATATAATATAATTATAATAGAAATATTTTTTACCAAAGATTTATTTTTTGCTCTCCAAGCATATCTCTTTTCTTACTGACCCCATTATCTATTTTTCATGAAAATAAATTAAAACTTTTTTCTTTATTATATTTTTAGTCGAATGACTAAACACCCAATTTGCTCATTACGTGTTTTATCATTAATATAATATATTATTGCTATGATAAGCGAATCGCTTATACTTAGCTTTAAGTATATTAAAGTGATAGTGCGGAAATATATATACTTTATTTAGCTATGTTTGTAGATGGCCTTAAGGAAGATCAATTTTATTATAAGGACCGTCGGCCAAAAAATAAATATAATTATATAATTTATTTATAATAGAAAAATTTTTTTTTATCTCTCCTGTGGTTACTTGCCCTCCGGCTGTTTATGGTGGTGCGATGACTTTGATGTATGCGGCTTTAGTTCCGGTGCGTGGTCTGGTATGACAAATCCTTACCCATTACCCTCCCTCCCTCCATACCCCTTTTTACCTTTTAGTTAACTTTTATGTCTAACTATATTGAAATGTTGCTATACACGAATTAAAAAGAAAAAGAATAATCAGTTGTATTTTTGAAATGAAGTATTTACAGGGGCTTAAATAACACCCCCGCAGACCCCGCAATGGGGGGGGGGGGCGCAGCGGGCCAAGGGGCTCAGAGACTCGGGCGCAAAAATTTTCTTCATTTATTGTCTCATAGAAAAGGAGAATTTTTAAATTTTTTTTTTTTAAATAATGACACACTGACTGAAATTTTATAAAATACGGTATAATAAGTATATATTGATTGAAATAAATATATTTAATGTTTGTCTTAATAATCCCGTTTTAAAAAACCTTTTAAAATGCATCTGGCTAAAACTAGGTTATTGTCATGTTTGGCACATCCTCTTTTTTGTCTGGCCCCTTCCCTCTTCACTCTTGCTGTCTATCAATTCTGAATGTAGGTCTTTATTTATTTTTTGTTATAGCCAAGGTCACTCAAGGGCCAGTTAGGGTGGGGAGAGAATAAGCGCCACTTCCGGGCAAAAAATTTTTCTTCGAAAGCGAAAACCGCAGGGGTTTTGCAAAAGATATAATCAAGTCTTTTTTTTAATTTAATGAATCATTCATTTTATGATTATAATATTACAAGGGTGTTTTTCATTTCCTTCTTTGTCTCTCATCAAGAACCCAAAGGCAGATGGTTTGAAGTTTCTTTGAAACAATTAACTATCAAAAAAATTTTTTTTTTGTTTCGTGATATAACACGCTTGATAACATTTGCTCGAGCCAATTTTATATAATTAACAATATTAACCTAATACAACATCAATCTGTCTGACTCTAGCGGGATTCTTAGATTTGCGGTTTCCAAGTAGATTACTTGAAAAAATAGAAGGGTAGGTCAAGGAAGTTACGATAAAAAATTGCAAATTCTATCAAGATTGTGCTGTGAGAATAGTCACTCCATTGTTTTTTTTTTTGTTTTTTTTTTTCATTGATATCTATATTTTGTTTCTTATTAAATTATACAAATGGTAATTTTGCCTGCTGAGTTACGAATGCTTCCACATCAGTAAAGTGTACTTCAAACGATTTCCACGAAAAATTTCACTGTTATACTTTTTAAAGAACATTAAAAAAATAGTAAATTTATGAATTTTATCAAAATCGTTGGAGCGAATTTTGAGAAAATCGAAAAAAAAAAAACAACTGAAAAAGTACATCTGTAAAGTACTAGTACTTATTGGCCGATTTTGTTCGAACCTCGAACATTCCAATTCGGCTGATATCTCCAAATCTCTATTGTATCTATTTTTTTGTATGAGTGAATGTTGAGCTCTCAATAGGGGTAATTAAAAACTTGTCACAGCTTCCATGATGATGATGTAGTTTTCGCGAGAATTTTTCTTTTTATTTTTCCTTAAAAAATTGTTGTCCTGTTCTTATTTTTTTCCAAATGGTTGTTAAAACATACTTAAATCCGCCCTCCCCCCTTGACCAAGAGATTAGAGGTGTTGACAAATGTCAATATTCTTAAAGCCACTGGACGCGCGTTCGGATCCCAGGCAGTTCTATTTATTTAAATAATTTTGATGCCAAATGATATATAATACATGTGTGTGCCTGCACCATTATAAATATCATCATTAATATTATGAGTATCGTTAAAGTCTATATGGCTGGAAAGAACTTAATTTGTGTTGTTATATGAATATTAAATTATGAAAAATGTTCATTATCGACTACATCTCATTGTTATACTTACATAATTAATGACAAGGAGGATGAGGCATAACAAATTTCTCTGTTTTCACTCTTCATTTTACTTCCCCCTCTCTCCTCCTGGCCCCGCATAATATATCTCACCCCTGTGTTTATAAATTTACGAAAGCAAACAACAGGTAGATAGATCTAATGAAGTTTCTGATCCTCTTAATAATAATATTGGCTGCAAATTTTTTTTTTTTTTTTTTTGATGGTGTGGCCTAGGGTCCGTTGGGCTAGTTCAACGAAAGCACACCAATGCAGGAGATCCCGGGTTTGATTCAGAAGATGGTTGGTTGTCCAAACGCTCACCAGCAAATAAAATTCTCAGAATGAATTGTCTCTTTGAATAATATCTCACTTAATCTACAAAAAAAATGTCGGTTATTTGCGGACCGCTTCGGTTTTTTTTTTACCCATACTCAATTTTTTCTTTGCCTCTTATTTTATCCTTATTTAAATTTCTGACCCA
Organism: Euborellia annulipes; assembly: GCA_023213315.1. Lineage (NCBI taxonomy): Eukaryota > Metazoa > Arthropoda > Insecta > Dermaptera > Anisolabididae > Euborellia > Euborellia annulipes. Next base: position 48,432 of record JAKCPI010005795.1, read on the forward strand.
TAAATTTTCCTCATAAGTATAATATAAAAGGGGGATTTAAAAATAAATCCCTATTTCCGTTTCTTTTATTTTTTTTTTTTATCCCTTTAACTTTTTGCCAGACCAACTGACCAATACAAAAGACTTTAAAATTAAAAATATGCAATTTTATCGCGATAAGAGAGAAACGTAAGAAGGGGAAGATCGTTCAAAAGGTCCTTTTACATGACAATACACCTTTTATAAGGTCTATATCCATTGAATGGCTTTCAAATACAAATGATTCCTTTTGAATGACGGATGTCATGAGCGATCACTCATTAATTGTCTCATTGGTTCGTTAAACCATGAATAATAATTTAATTGATTGTATGAGATAGGAAAAAGCATAACACAGGTATATGGGCCCACAATCTTATATCAAATCAAAGTTTATATAACGTTTTTTTTGTTTCGGAAAACAAAATTATTTTATTTTATAAATATATAGTTTAATTGATTGATATCCAATTTAATTTAAATAAATTTTAATCATCTGATGGAGTTGAGAACTCAAACCTTCTACAGAATTTAAATGGGACGATTAATTTCGCTTTTTATAATTTATGTTAGCATCTTCAGAAATAAACAAGTGATTTAAATATTAATTAATTGTTTCAATTATACATGCTTGTATTACCACTTCAAAAGATGGATGACTTTGTATACAATTTTAAATTAGTATATTTCTTATTAATCGAAACTACAGCTCATAATCATACTTCCTCTAGAATTTTAAATATCTTCAACTTATATTTTTTTTACCAACACTCAAGGGCGGATCCAGAGGTGTTTCTCGGGGGGGGGGGTAATATGGTGTGACCCGTCGCACAGCACACTATTTTTTCTTAATTTCGGCAATTTAAAGGCGCATTCTGTACTTGATTGCCAGAATATAAATACAAATCAAATTTTTTAAGTATTAATTTTGAAAATTTTACATTAAAAATAATTTTTTTTTTTTTTCGAAAAAAAGATATTTTTCCAAATCTGGGGGAGGGGGGTAATTACCCCCTTTACCTCCCACCCCCTCCTTGTATCCGCCCTTGAACACACTATTTTAAGAAAAATTTTCAAAAAAAAACTGAAAAAAATTCGAAAAAAATTTTAAAATTTGAGCTAATAGTTTTTGAGATATAATATTTGACTAAATTTGTCTGATTTTTTTCAAATTTTTTAACCAATCAAATACTGAATATTTATAATAATATTCAAAAAAAAAATATTTTTAAATATGTATTAAAAATTTATATAATTTCTTATGTAGAAATCAGAGCAGTTCCGTGCAGCGGGACAGAACGTGCACTTGCGACAAAATCAGGGGGGCTTAAAAAGCTACTGTCAATAGGGCGGCAAAATCAGGAAGGCAGAACGGAGAACAAAAAAAAGGATATTTAAAAAATCACTTAAAATCGATTAAATCAAATAATATCTACTACATACTACAACAATAATACTTTTATTTGCTTTGCAGTTTAATTTTTAATAAACCGGCAGTCAAGTAATTATCAGTTGCAAAATTTATAAGTACATTTACATTACATTTTGATTTATTTTCCTATATTTTATCGAATAAACTTGTTATTGAGTACATTTTGTACCTTCAAATAAAACAATGATCGAGGGCAGGTTAGGTAAGGAGAAGAGGGGCGCCAAATTTATGTTGGCACGGGGCGCCAAAAGGGTTAGGAACGTCTCTGGTAGAAATCTTACTATTACCCAAATTTTTATATAAGAAGAAGCTATGAACGGGGAGGAAGGTTGAAATTATTTTCAATTCAATATAATTCCGAGAGAGGTTGCTGTTGATGTTACAAATTTGGAAGAGCAAGTACAGGTTCAACAAAAAATAGAGCCGTTGAATTCTAAATTCGTATTTGTTTCGCATTTTCAGTCGTTAGGGGCTTCTCTATAGTTATAAGGTCTGAAGATGGTATAATAAATTTTGTCCGAAACGTTTGGCATTCAAAGGTTCAATTTTTTGCTGCACCTGTACTTAATAAATAAATAAATAAATTTATTACGACCCGCTTAGAGGCACCAGTCCTCGGTGGCTAGGTCCAACTTGTTCTTTCTGATATCTTATTTTCAATCCTTCAATTTTATATTTTTGGTATATATCAAAATATTAGAGTTCGTTGTAGTATACCAGTATATTACCATAGCATCCCAAATGTTTTTTTTTCTTATTTTAATAATTGCCTACTCCTTGGTGCAGAGACTATTGATTCTTAATCTAAATGTTAGTATTTCACTTCCCATTTGTTTACTAGCAATTAAATAAAATAAATATGGACGGATAGTATTTATTTATGTAATTTATTATTAATGGCCTTCGAACCCGAATTTACATGACAAAGAACCAATATTCTTCACATATTTTCCTCTTCCTTTAACTAATTACTACAAATATATTATTTGAGTAAATTATACTTATCTTCAGCAATCTTTATTATACATTCAATAATTATAATTGTAAATTGTACTTATCGATTTTTGTGCTTATAAAATACATTCAACTCTCAAGGACTCCGATCTATTAGTTCTTTTTATTACATTTTTATTCATATCATTTTATTATATTTAAATTTAAATCAAATATAAAATTTTTTTTTTTAATTATATTTTTTTCGATTTTTACTGTTTATCATAAATTATTGTCAATGCCATGAGATCTATATCTACAATCTCTTATCTTTCGGAAATCGTCTTTCTATTAAGTATATTCTTGACTTATTTCAAATTAAAATTAGACTAAAACAAATATTTTCTTCTGAATCTTATGTAAGATTATAATTATCATTCATTCTTAAAGAAATATAAAGTCAGTGAACTTTGATTCAAACCAATCATTTTTTATCTGCATATGTATATTACGTTTGTAATTATTAACATTTCATTCTTTCATTTGCTTTATTAAAATTTGAATTATAGATTTCATTCTTCCAAAAAAATTATTGTATTTTACCGATTAGTAGTGAATTTTGAAGCATTCTATTGACTTTAGAAATTATTGCTGGAAGGTATACAACCAAATCAACTTATCAATAAATAAATAAATACCCTAGCGAACCACGCATGTTCAGTTGTTAAATATATGATAATTTTAAAAACTTCGCATACCTCGCCCGATTTGAATCAATTAATGGACGCCTTAAGTGAGAATAGTCATTTAGCTTCTCTATCTTCCTGCAAAGGAAGATTAACTAATTTACTTGATATGATCTCTGGCCAAATCATACCAAAAATTCCTATAAAATACATTAAAATCAAAGATTAAAGACTCGTAAATCGAAATTTTCAAAAAATTTAGCCTACAATAAATTTAATTAGGCATTTGTTAAAATATATTTATGCCTGGTCTTCTGCAAAACTATGATCAAAAATGCCTTTGATCTTTTGATTGCCTATCTTCCAGCAGACAAACACGAACTATATAACAATAATTCTGCTACTTATAGATATACAAATTTGAATAATCCTTTCAGATAAATAATACACCAACAAAACATTTATTCTTGAGATTTAATATATTCAATTTTCATTTTCTTTTTTCATCAATTGATAGCCAAAATAATTTAATCAAATTGTCCAAGAAGGTAGGGAGGGATTTACCCTAGATTGATGTAGTGAAGTTGAAACACTGACTCTTAAATCATGAAGGAAGAGGTTTACCTCTACAGTATTTTAAGGCCCTGTTTCTTCATTCATGTTAGGAATGATTGCTCTTGGTTAAACGACTTGTATATGACAAAACTCCATTCTGTATTAATTCTTATTAAATAATATATCACATCTCTTCATTTTATTATTAAAACTAGAAGAATAAAAACATTTATATAAGGTTCTTTTAAATATAAATCTGGGGTCAGCTACTTGACCATGAAAAGAATGTTGTGTGCAGTTAGACTAGTAACACCAAATTTTTTAAATTAAATTTAATAGCAGGCAACTGGCTAAGCTGTGGATTACGGATCTGACGTATCTACACAACTCTAGTTCGAATCCAGTTTGCCGCTAATAATTCAAGCAACATTTCCGATGTCTCTAAGGATAGAAATGGAAATACAGACACAATTTGCGGTGGTTTATGTGCCTTAAAAATGGGGGATGACTCTGACTGGGTAACACAGGAACTACCCGGGTGACTCAGAAGGAACATTACCTCATAAAATCACAATTAAATCTTTTAAAAATATATCAATATTTTTACTCTTGTTAATATATAGAGAGAAAGTATTGCATTCATGTCAAGATTTTGATGTAAATACAGGTTTTGAGGCCTTCTGAATCCAGAAACCGACTTTTAATTTGATGTTATTAAAAAATTATCACAATACATAAATCTATATATCTTTATTTATAATAAAAGACATTTAATCATCATCTAGCATGTTTTAAATTTCATTATCAATTTTCTTGATATAAAGTATTTTTATATAGAAAAAAAAACACGTTTTGCGATGACACACCAGCATGCCCCGTTTGGTTGCGACAGATGGTCCTTCGCTTATGTCTAGATAATCATGGTCATTATATTCATTAACTTAATATTCCAACATATCGTCTATACATATAGCTAAATATAATTTTTATCAATAAAAATATATAATTACCTGCTATTTTATAACTTTCTAACTAGATCTTGAGCCTTATACTTCGGCTGGTCTTTAATTTTTTAATTTATATGTGAGTTATTCCTAATTTTAGTCGGTGATCTGAGAAAAAAATATTGAATTGAAAAAAAATATATTTTTGTTTCATCGGGCCTTTTTTTTTTAATTTTTTCTTTAAGAGAAAGTCGGTCCATCGCAAGGCCTTACGCCAATGAATTTTTACCAACTTCTGATTGTCACTAAATGTGAATCCTTTAAGAGAAGGAATTTAGGAATTTGATTTGCTATTGAAACAACATTTAGCTTTCTTGTGATACCTCATCCATTTGTTTTTTTTTTTCTTGAATTTGGCAAGAGGAAAAATATCGTAAACTATTGATTTTGTTATCAGATAGACAATATTTCAAATAATTCCTAATGGAGATACATGCGGGCTCAAAGTCAAACTTTGGAGAAAATTTTGATTGTATATTTTGACCAGAAATAATATCTTGATATTCCTTAATTTAGAAGTAATAGCTAACAATTTGTAAGTAGTATAGGGTAGCTCCTTTGAATCAGTTTTTTGTAATCGGCAAAATAAGGCCTATTAAAAAAAAAGTCAATTTTAAAGTAAAGAGTATAGCTCTTTTTCATCCCTTTTTTACTTTCTCTTACCCTTTTTTTCACACACTCAAATACCCTCACATTCACACAATTCTTCCGGCAACTCAGAGCATATAAGACTTTTAAATATACTATTATTTAAAAAAAAAAAAAAATATATATATATATATATATATACCGTGCAGAGAAAAGATATTGGACAAGCTGGTGTCCACCCGACTTTTGAGCCCCACGCACAGGCAACCATTTACAAAAGTCTGTATATTAAGTTGTTAAGAGAACCCTGCAGGGGACATGTCCATTTGGAAGCAACTAGCTATACAGACTGTTGTAAATGGTTGCCCATGCGTAAGGCTCAAAAGCCAGGCAGACGCGAGCTTGTCCAATATCTTTTCTCTGCACGGTATATTGGGGGTCCAGACATATTTATTTAAGCCATTTGGTATCCAACTGGCTTAAATAAATTCATCGGACTGCCTGGGATCCGAACCCGCGACTCTGGGTATACAAGCCCAGCTCGCTAACCCCTACACCGAGGGCCTCTTACCCTTATATGTATAGAAATCAGTAAAATTATATTGAAAATTAGTTATGTATTGTATAATATACAATGTTAATTTTAAATTCTTTGCCTGAGCGCCTGGAGATTAGGCATTAATTGTTCTTGGGACGATACAGTGAGAAAGTGAGGCGGGGGGGGGGGGGGGGGGGGGGGAAAAAAAAGGGGGGAAAAAAAAAGGGGGAAAAAAAAAAAAAAAGGGGGGGGGGGGGGGGGGATATCTACCATGTCAAAAAAAAAAAAGATTTTGGTGGAAATTGAGGTCCCCTGAGTCAAAAAAAAGTGATTTTCGCAATATTGTCTTGTCTGTGAATAAATTATCTTAAGAAAGAAAAGAGCTAGGAGATTGAAATTTTATATTTAAGTTAGGTAACCCCCTGGGTACGTGGTACGAAGCTTCTGAACAAAATCGGCCAAAAAGTTTTAGTACTTTACTGATGTAAAGCCCTCGGGGCGTGGTGTAGGGGTTACGTGCTAATCTCGTATACCAAACGTCGCGGGTTCGGACCCCAGGCAGTCCGATGATTTTATTTTAAGCCATTTGGATACCGAAAAATGCCTGGACCCCAATAATTATATTTATATAATAACGGTTATCGTAAAAAGTCTTATATGGCCTGAGTTGCCGAGAAGACTGTGTGTATGTGTGTGTGAATGTGAGTGTGAATGGAAAAAAGTGTGTGTTTTTTTGTAAAAAAAAAAAAAAAAAAAAATACTGATGTAAACTGCTGGTTTTTTGGTGGTAGTTTCTCTGGTATTAGGAAATATTTGTCTATAAATAAAAAAAATAAAAAAAAAAAAAAAGAATAGATAAAATTTTAATCTTTTATAATTATAAAAACATGCAAGTTTTATATATTTTTTTTTTGAAGCCAAGATTTCTACCTGAATTCTTTCAAACTAGTTACTAATTTTTGTGTGAATTTTTATGCAGAAAAGAGAGGGCTCTTTGTTCTCCCTTTCCACAATGTCTAAAAATTTTAATCACAAAGGAATTTTGCACAAAAATTTTATCATAATATTTCTCTTCTTTTTTTCATTCAATTTTTTTATTTAACAAAAAAAAAAAAGGGTTTAAAGTTTGCTCGAGCTTTTCGCCGAGCTTGGCATCACTTAACCGCAAATTAATCTTTATTAAATTTATTGAAAATACATCAAAATTTTTAATTTCTCTTAAATCTTGAGGATAATATATAGAGAGCAAGTATTGGATTCATGTCAAAAATTAGATGTTGAAATTTTGATGGAAATACACGTTTTGAGGTCCCCTGGATCCAAAAAAGTGGTTTTCGCGACATGGTCTGTCTGTCTGTGAACAAAATATGTATCTTAAGAACGAAAAGAGCTAGGAGGTTGATATTTTATATTTAAGTTAGACACCCCCCTGGGACGTGACACGAAGCTTTTGGACAAAATCGGCCAAAAAGTACTAGTACTTTACTGATGTAGTTTTTCAGTTTTTTTCGATTTTCTCAAAATTCGCTCAAACAATTTTGATTAATTATTTTTTGAATGTATATTGTCATTTTGCTCTCAAAATTGTTTGAAGCACACTTTACTCTTGTACTTCATAGGAAAGATAGGAGAATTAGTTGCCATGGTAACAAAATATAAATATTTTCTAATGTTTACAATTTTTTACTTTCTCTTACCTATGTATATATGTAATATATATATAGAGAGAAAGTATTGGATTCATGTCAAAAATTCGATGTCGAGATTTTGATGGATCTTCACGTTTTGAGGTCCCCTGAATCCAAAAAAGTGGTTTTCGCGACATGGTCTGTGTGTGTGTGTGTGTGTGTGTCGGTGTGTGTGTGTTCAATTTTAAGCATGAAGGAATTGAGCTAGGAGGTTGAAATTTTATATTTAAGTTAAATACCTCCCGGGACCGGAAAAATAAGCTTTTAATCAAAATCGGCCAAAGAATACTAGTGCTTTACTGATGTACTTTTTCAGTTTTTTTCGATTTTCTCAAAATTCGCTCTAACGATTTTGATTAAAATTCAAAAATCAATTATTTTTTAGATGCTCTTTCAAATGTATATTCGCGTTTTGCTCTCAAAATTGTTTGAAGCACACTTTACTCTTGTGCTTCATAGGAAAGATAGGAGAAATGGTTGCCATGGTTACAAAATATAAATATTTTCCCATGTTTATAATTTTGACATCTGAATTCAAATATTCCCTACTGCCGGGAACTAAATACATGTCGACACAAAAAATCTGGTGTGACAAGCACAGTACACAACTTTCGATTACCGAAGGTAAGATAAAGTTGTGTGCTGTGCGCCAGTCACACCAGATTTTTTGAATCTTGAATTTTAATATTTCGGTGGAACTAAATATATCTCGACCCAAAAAAATCTGGCGTGACAAGCACAGAACACAACTTTCAATTATCGAAGTTAAGAGAAAGTTGTGTGCTGTGCGACCAGCATCACCAGATTTTTTAAATTTCCTAGCACTGGGTCTCATATCTCATGGTCCAAACTTGAGATGCTGTGTGTAAGATGTAGTTATAGTTCTCTTTCGGCTACTACGTACGACTGAGCGCCCCTCGCGTAGTAGCGATTCGCGAGGCCCCCACCCCACACCAGGCGGTCCCCCCTCCTAAGCCGGACTGGTTCACTGGCGCACTAGCTCAGTGGCTCGGCGTGCGCGACGGGGCTCGCACCTTCTTATGAAAAACAAAAATAAATAAATAATAAGTACAAATACAAAATTTATAAATCAACAATTGCACAAAGTGTTCAAAAAGTGGTGGTCGGTTATATTTTTTATATATATATTTTTTTTTTTCTAAATAATCCAATTGTTATGTGACCATTTTTTATAGTAGTGTGTGATCGTGTTTTTTTTCTTGTTTTGTGTGTTGTGTGTATGAGTGCCCCGTTTATATTAAATACGGTCCATGTTGTTGATTCTCGTCAGTGTTGAACTAAAAATTCAAGATGTTGAAAAAGGAGAAGCCTATTTTATCTGTCACAGCGATTATTCAAGGGGCTCAACAACATTGGGGTCGAGGTAAAAAAAATTCTTATCAAAATAAAATGACATTTCTATTCTTATAATGAAATCCAAACGTCACATTAGTAAATTTTCGTACCAAACATGTTAATTATTTTTTAAAATTACAAGAATATACACTTAAATCTTGGATTCTCTTAAATAGTAATATTTTAAAAAGTAAATATTATTGTATTCTAATTAAAAAAAATATCAATTAAATAGTAGAAATAATATTAATATTTGAAGTATAGTGCACATTGTTTCTTAAGTTATATATATTTTTTTTTTTTTTTTTTTTTTTTCTAAAGCAAGGTATTTTATTTCGAAAAATAGTTTTTTTTTTTTACTCTTTACTAACAATTACTACTTATTAGAATTTTGCTAGGGGGTCGTCCACATATTACTTAACTCGTTAGGGGGAGGGGGAGGGGTCTGGACAAAACGTTAATTGTGACATAGAGTCCCGGGGGTTTCTCTAAGTGTGACATAACAATTCAAAGTTGAATTTATAAAATTTTTTGAAAAAAAAAAATCAAAAAGGTCGGATGATTTTCCCCAGGGGAAAATAGAGTGATTATTTGAGTTACGAGGAAAAATTTATTAAAAAAAAAAAAAAAAAGTTAAAATAATATGAATTAGGGAGATGTATGGCAGCCAGCAAGTGATAAAGAAACTATTTGATTATTGTCGACGTTTCGGGATCACGTCGATCCCATCTTCAGGACGATAAACTGTTATTGTTGCTTAGATAGATGCAATTTTGGTTCATACAAATATAAATACTTATATTTACATATACCATTAGATGTATATGAGAATTGCCGTAGGCGCATGGGCTATATTTTTAATTTGTGGCAAATGGGCCCGAAACGACAGCACTGGCCAAGATTGAAAGACTGTATATGCAAATATAAGTATTTATATTTGTATGAACCAAAATTGCATCTATCTAACCAACAATAACAGTTTATCGTTCTGAAGATGGGATCGACGTGATCCCGAAACGTCGACGATAATCAAATAGCTTAATAATATGAATTTTGTATAAGAAATTTTATTCAGGGGTAGTTCTATGTTGTGACATAATATTTGTAGGGGTGGTTTGTTTGAATGTGGCTAATTGTGACATGGGGGGGAGGGGACTAGAAAATCGTCAAAAAAGGAGTTACATAATATGTGGGCGACCCCTAATCTCTAATTTGAAACAGAAAAAAAAATATTATTTTTTATAAAGATTAGTAAAAGTAGTAATCCTATTATATTCTACCTCCGGGACTCCCATTTTTTTTTTTTTTTTTACTTTATATAAGACTTCTTTTTTCCTGTTTATTTTTTTAATTTAATTTTTTTTTTTTAATACGTAAATACTGGTAGACTACTTTATAGTATCGATATATCTAGGGCCGCCGAGAGACTCACCCCCTCCCCTTTTACAGTCATGGATCTAATAAAAGTATTGCATTTTAAACATATCCTAAAATAACAATAAACTTATCTTTTAGTTACAAATAGTTATTATTTTACCTTGATTATTTTTTCTGACCCCAAGGCTGTTTATTAATTAATGCGGGAGCCTCCCCCCACTCGAAAAAAATTTTAAATTTAACTTATTTTCTTTTTAATATTTTTAAAAATATGAATTTTCCCTTTAATTTATAAATTTTTTTTCATGAAAGTTGTTCTCAAAGAGCCCGGGAACTCACAGATAAAAATTTTAATGATAATAATTTTAATTTTTTTTTTTTTTTTTCATTAGAAATTTAAGGTTGAAAGTCAAAAGGCCTCGGGTCCCCCCTCAGAAGAACCGAATCCCGGAAATTTATTTCCCCTGCCCCCTTAAGTCGTCGGTCCTTTAATAAAAGTATTGCATTTAAAGGACAATAGCTACAAATAGCAATTTTTTTACCTTGATTATTTTCAAGTAGTCTGATGATATAATACATGTGATATTTGAATTCTAAATCATTCACATTTACCAAAAAACTCATTATATCATCGTTTTAACTTTTCAATGTTATTATAAAATAAATAATCGTACAAATGTATGAATGCTAATATCAATTTAATTACAGTTTTCTAAAAAAATAATTTGCCTTTATTTTGCAAAATTCTTTTTCACTATATTCATTCTTTGAGTAGATTTTTCTCTAATCTTTCTATGATAAAATATTTAATATAGTCTTTGACGGAGGTTCTAAGGTTCATGACCTAACTCATTTAAGATAGGGTTAAAGATATTTACGTATATTAAAAAAAATAACTACATAAAAAAAATACTATTTTATTATTTAAACGAAAAAAGGTTGGAGTTTTTTCTTACATATAAAATCAAACAGAAATATTTTGTTTTTCGAATAAATACCCTTAATTTGAAACCATAACTCTGATTGTCTTAAAGTTTAATTGGTCGGAAACACGCTCAACTCATAATGTGCTTTTGCCATTTAAGTAAAAATATGACTTTCAATTCATTAATCAAAAAATATAAAAAAGACACTATTCACTCGACTTATAATATCAGTAAGTCATCACATATATTTTAAATAAAAAGTAAAAAAGTATTTAACGATTCAATCAATTTAAGGATACTTTGTTTTTCTTCTTCTTCTTCTTCTTTCTTTGCCCTAATGCTCCCGCATTACGGGGTCGGCGGTTAAGTCTGGTTAATTAACAATCAGAACATTTTGTACTTTTTTTAAAAATTATTTTGTTTTTTTTATTCGCCTTGGGGGTTTTGACCCCAAACACCTCTGTACTATAATCCTAATTATATAAAGGAATAAATCTAATTCATCCTCCCAGTGGTCTCAGAAATTGAACAAATTGAACAAATATATGATAATCATTGACGAAAATTTTATTAGTGCCTAATTAAAGCGTGATTCAATTTCTAATTGTCTGTATATTTATTTATATAATTTATTATAAAATTACTAAAAATATTTCATGCAGGCGAAGCGGAAACATTATATAGTATATTTAATTATTTATTTAATTGACCCTGAGAGCAATGTCCTTTCCAAAGTCACTTCCATAATCAATCCACAACTCCGTCCTGGCCGAGAGTCGATTCATGGAGTCTATAATTATACTAAAATTAAACCACTAGTTCAACCGCGCTAATTTACACTATCTTTATTACAATAACAACAAACGAAAACTCAATTTTAATACTAGCAGTTCTCTAATAATTTTTGTTTATGTATAGTTTTTTGACAAGATTTATTTATAGCTTTCAAATCAAGATAGTTGAGGCAATAATTTTTTTAAGTCTTTATTTTTGCATTTGAGGCAATTTAAATTCTATTTATTTATTGAGTAGAAATATAATTTAAATAAATTCTACTCTCTCTGAATATCATAAAGTGAACTAGAACTTCTAATGACAAAAGAGAGTTGTATATTTATTCGTAAATTATTTATTTATTTATTTATTTATTTGAAAATAATGAAGCTTCTTCTGAAAAGATTTTTAAATTTTTTAGTTCAAGTTAAAATATTTAACGAAGTCTATAAATTTGTAAATTTATGGAGAAAATATTTAAAACTAGTATTAAATAGCAGTTCAGTATTGGTATTACTTCTGAAGATATCACACTTTCGAAGTACGTAATAACTAATAAATAATACTTTGAAACATATAACCTTGTGTTTTAACTTAATTTATCTCATTAAACCTTAATGTTTCTACTACTATAGGCCAACGGTTACCAGTTTAAATTTTTTGGAGTAACTTAATCGGTGATTTTTGTAAAAAATTTCAATTACGTAGTATATATATTTGTTATTACCTATTTAGAGCAATATTTTCCTTACTTTATTATGTTTCATAAATTAATCGCCTATTCTTATCTTAATTTTCATTTTTCCTCTCAAACCTACTCGATGTTTTATCTTGTAAAATTTTAATAATTTCTTTTTTAATTATATTCTACATTAATTTTTCAACTATCTTGTTCTTCTCCTCTGCCATTTCTTATTAAAAAGTCGAACTTGAGTAATTCTAAAGAATAGCTTTGGTGAGGAAGAAGATAATTAATCAATTTAAAAGTAAAATTTTTAATAATGAAAACAAATTCATACACAACAAAATCATTGACATTGACATTGACATCAATTTTTGAAAGACAATAAAGGAAAAAAAAATAGTTTCGATAAGGAAATTGTGAAGCAATAAGGCGTTAAAAAGTGAATCAATTCTCTTGGAGGGAACTTCATTAGCATCTGAAGCCCATGCTTTGTTTATTAATGGCCGCCTGAAGGCTACCAGAGTGCATGAAGCATGACAATAACACTCACACATGAGCACCGGACAATTTCCTATTCATAATTAACAAACGTTCTTTAAATAGAGGTGAACTAGAAATAGCGAGGGAGAGGCGCTTCTTTTCAACAAGTTGGACAACTTTTCAAAAGTTCATATTTTAAGCTAAATTAACCTGGGTTTTAAAATTTCTCTCACTGGAGGTAATAACAATTGTCTTTATTTCTCTTGACCTTCGTTCTTATTTAATTAAAAATTTGTTTTTTGGGGTGTATACTCAGGGCGTTTAATAAAATTGATTATTATATACCAGGTATATATTTTTTTTTAAACACTCAAACTTTTTTCCCATTCACACTCACACACACATGCACACAGATTTTTCGTCAACTTAGGCCATATAAGACTTTGACGATAACCGTTATATATGATAATATCTATTAGGGGTCCAGGCATTTATATTTGTCATTTGGTATCCAAAGGGCTTAAATAAAATCATCGAGATCCGAACCCGCGACTCTGGGTATAGAAAGTTAGCACGCTATCAATACACCGAGCGCGAGAGCATCATATTAGTTAAATTTTTTTTTTAAATCTTTTTCTGCAACGGAGGCCATTTAGACCCTGTCTCTATTTATTTCAATTTATTGTATTGTCGGAAACTAAATATATCTCGCCACAAAAAAAAAATATATACAGTGACAAGCAAAGTACACATACTTTCGATTACCGAAGGTAAGAGAAATTTGTGTGCTGCGCGACCTGTCACACCAGATTTTTTTTTCTTTTAATCATCATCACGATCAAAGAAACTAAATATCATCGCTTTTATAAATGTCCAAATAATAATATTTTAATAAAAAATTCATTAGATAAATGATTAAAAATTATATTAAGAAAATCATGGATGCTATCACTCAAAACATTGACAAAGACGCTTGTAATGGAATGGAAAAAACATAATTTTTTTTAATTCCTTCTAGCTAGTCATTAAAATGTTTTTATTAATTACTATATATTTAAAATGAATGACTTTTGAGAAAATAATTTTTGAAAATTCATTTTTTTTTTCGATTATTTTCGGCTGCTATTATTGGCCATTCAGTCAATCATTTCATTTCAAGAGGTCTAGAAACTGGCTTCTAAATTTTTGCAATAAATAGGAGGGTTGCTCCCCTCCCCTCATATTCATTTCTGAATGATTACAAGCTACCGTTTAGCCTCCTTTGATATTTAATTCATCATTTTTACTTTCAACGAAGAAGAGAATCGTCAAAAAATCCGTCTTTGAGATTTTGATGATTTTCAACGTTTGAGAAAAAAAAAAACATTTTTAGAATTATGTCTGTCCTGTGTCTGTCTGTATACACGATTATTTAAAAATGCACGCAGCAAGATCGATGCAAAAAATTATAGATCCATATAACCTTTCAGAATAAATACATCAACAAGTAGTACTTCCCTTATTTAAATTTCTCTCATTCTAGCATTTTTAAGAAAATCAAGAATTTTTAGAGGATGCCATTCCCTATTTTATTTATTTATACTACAATATTTCATTTATAATAATTAATTCTTAATTATAAACATTTTTTTAAAGCTTGTTAAACAAAATTTTTATTTCAAAAATAAGAGATTTATAAGGAGTGAAAAAAATAAGAAAATCTGGTGTGACTGGCGCACAGCACACAACTTTCTCTTACCTTCGGTAATCGAAAGTTGTGTTCTGTGCTTGTCACACCAGATTTTTTGTGTCGACATGTATTTAGTTTCCGACAGTACGGTACATTCGATTTTCAAGGTGTAAAATTTATAAGTATGGAAAAATATTTATATTTTGTTACCATGGCAACCATTTCTCCTATCTTTTCTATGTAGTACAGGAGTAAAGTGGTCTTCAGAAGATTTCAATCACAAAATAAGAATATACATTTTAAAGAGAATCTAAAAAATAATTGATTTTTGAATTAAAAAAAAAATCGTTGGAGCAAATTTTGAGAAAATCGAAAAAAACTGAAAAAGTGCATCAGTAAAGTACTAGTACTCTTTGGTCGATTTTGTTCAAAAGCTTCGTGTCACGTCCCATGGGGGTGCTAACTTAAATATAAAATTTCAACCTCCTAGCTCTTTTCACATACATATATATGGGCTTATATACATAATTTTTTTTTTTACTTTTTACAATAAACTATTATTGCCAAGCGCCTATCATTTCACATCTTAGGAGTAAAGACATTTTGCCAAGAAATGATATGCGATTGGCCTCTTATTCAAAAACACTCAAAGTTTATTTTGAATCTTATTGAAAAAATTCATGTGTACTTTCTTTCTATTCCATTTTATGAATATAATACTTTTCTCTGACACTATTATTTTGATAAAGAAATCCTTCTATAAACTTTTTTAAATGTCCATTTAAAAAAATTATTCTCTAACAAAATGTTAAACTTCGTGAAAATTAACAAGAGCTTGTGATCACTAGTAATTAGACTACCACCTTAAAAAACATTGAGAGCTTGAGTTTTTATAACATTTTGATTTCCTATTATAAGACTGAGTAAATTAATAAATAAAAAAAAAAGTAGATTTAAAGTTAAAAAAAAGCCATTTACATATTATTTCCAACTGCTCATTGAATAATAAAGATCCTTCTTTTTTTGGATGATTACCATTGACTTATGCCACAATTTAAAATAACATATTCACTCAT